>JALBCR010004459.1:0-226160 GCA_030710515.1 Abscondita cerata | reverse complement strand
TCAGTATTTTCCGTTCCAGTTACATGTGCTCTGATCTTAGTATACACAATTCGTCTACACTACAGTATTTTGAAAGGAAACAAAAAATAAAATAAAATTCCAAAGGGTAAAAACCATGAAAGTGTTATATATGGTTGAAAAAGAAATTTAATTTCGAAACAGAATATATAAAATTACAGGGAGTGGTCCATAAGAAAAATACAAGTTCATGTCATAGCTTCAAACCAAATTATTTACAAAAAACTGAGGACACCATTCGATTTCTTTTAAAAAGTGCCTTGGAATGTTTTACAGAAATAAAATAAATTCATAAAAAAAAGTTACGGGGGTAGGTCGAAAATACACCAAATTGAAAAGCACCCTGCCCCTTGAACAGTTCAAAATATCGATGAGCGGTTTCGCTATTCGGATTTTCACACAAAAATCGAGCCCGTAACATTTTAGTTAGTTTTTTCTAGCTCCCTCCCTAGAAATGGGTGTTTCCTATCAAAGTGTCAATTTGGACCAGCCTGCTACAAGACGGTTGGTTTTATCAACACACATATGTCTCAAGCATTTAAAGTTTGATAACGATATGCACTTTAGCACTGATTTATTTTGTTATTTTTCTAATATATGTACAGTGGTAGACTACGTATTTTTTTGAACCACGACCGCTCGCCATTAAACCCTGAGAACCGGGCAACGTTACAGTGTCATTGTACAGCAGGGTGGTTGCCCTGCCATTGCCCACTTTTGGTACGACAGTGGTTAACGCATCACTTTGGTGAATGATGGATGGGAAGATTTCTATCAATTCATTTTCCTGCGAGATCACCTGATCTGACACCCATGGATTTTCCCTGTGGGGTATTTTAAAACAAAGGTTTATGCGAATGACCTGCCGCATGACCTCGAAGTCTTTAAAAAGAATACAGGATGCGGTTAAATGAAATAAATGTATCCTCAACGATTTGTAAAGTCTACGGTAATTTTATTTAAAGGATGAAAAAAGGTGTTGAGGTTGGGGGATCTTACGTAGAAACTTAATAATTTTATAAAATAATGTTTGAATTGGAACAATGTGTCTTGAGAAGATATGAATTTTGTTAACTTTCATTTCAAATTTTGCATTTAGACATTTAGACTTCTCTCTTGAAGCATTTTCACATTTTTATAATTAACACTACGTTCATCTGATCTTGGATTCAAATATTGCAAATACACTTTTTCAACAAGCAGAACTTTTTGTATAGAATTATTTTTGGCGTAAAATCAATAACAAAAATGTTTCTTCTCTTTTCAACTCAATCCGCGGACACACTCTATATACTGTAAATAGCGAATTCTGAAGTCGCGCTTGAGTTAGATAACATTGAATTATATGACGTGAAAGTACATAAAGGAAAGTTACATTTTGGTTTTTCCCTTTTCCTACGACCATTTGGACAAACTGGGTAGCATTTTGAAAAAATAGTCACAATTCGACTAAAAGTTAAATATTGGCAATACTATCCAATTATTTTAGTTGAAATTTGGTATGCTGTTTGTAGTCCATAGACTACTTTCCTGAAAATTTCAGCTCAATCTGTAGATATTTGACTGAGTTACACGCAATTCAATTTTTTCTGTGTTTTTCTATACACATATACATAACAGGAGGGGGTGTGTAACTTGAACCAAAATGTTCCTTGAATATCGACAATAAAACAGTGCTAATCTGGTTCCTTAACTTCAAGGTAAAGTGGGTCAAAATAATTTTAAAACTCAAGAATGTTGTAATTGGCACCAAAAGAACATTTTGTGCCAGGTCGCTAAACTCTAACCGATATTTTCATAAAAATTTTTACTTGACTCCACTACTACCTTGAATATTATTGAGGTTTTGAATTTATTGTTAAATTTTTAATCACTTTATTATTAATAGAATAAGGTACGGTTCCGACGCACCTACCAATTTGACTTCTCCGAATAAACAGGATTATGCATAATCGCTGTTAATCACGTTAACAATAAAATTTATTATGCGTTATTTAGATAATATCTGGCGATGAATGGTACACCATGGACGCAACGAGAGCAGTCAATCAAGCTATTGGACGCGTCATCAGACCAATACGACTACGGCGCTATTATTCTATTGGATTCGAGATTTGGCGCCGCTAGAATCAAATCTCAAATGTCTCGTTGGCTTAAAGATTATGTAAAACATATTCGATTTTTCGGAGAAATAATCAAAGATTTAAAGAATTTTATCGTAACGCCGAAACTACAGTTAGCTTACCAACTTATTCTATTTCTTTTGAAATATAATTTAAATATTTTAGTTGCCAAAACCGAAAATTTTGGCGTTAAAACAAAATGAGGAGGTCAGGCAATTAGAAATTACCACGAACAAATCAGGATCATTCGATTTTAGCACTAGCGGCATTACTTTTCCATCTAACGCAGATGCAGTACCAAATAGAAGTCAAAATCGTAAGCGTAAGCGCATTATACTTATTCTAATACAGAAATCACCAATGAGCCGGTTGTTACCACTGATTCTAAAGAATATATGGCCATGGTATGTCTGACTATAATTTTGTATTATTTGTACTATCGATTTTGTGATTCACCTATTTTAGGTAAAGAAGGGTTTAACACCTGATCAATGTACTATATTTATCAATGCATTGACTTCTTACAAAACTACTTCAAATTTTGAGGATTTGGCGAATCAGTTAGATCTGATATTTGGTAGACTGTAAAAACAGGTACATGATTCAGGGCTTAGAACCTTACATTAAATCTAATCATAAGTATTTGTTTGAAAAATATTGGGAACGTATGAGATGCTGAATTGTTGTGTTTTTAAACTTTTCCGCGACATTTTTTTATACCTACATTTTATAATTTTTGTATATAAACAATTCGCAATTAATAAAACTTAATTTTTAATACAGTTTTGTTGACTCTCCAGCACTTGCAGACAATATCAAAAATGTATTTAAATTTTATTTCACGAACGACGTACAATGTCGATTCAAATCAACGCTGTCTGCAAACTGCCGCCACTTGTTAATTTTAATGATCCTTTTCAACACAAATAAATTTTTCTCTCTCGAGAAGCCAATTATGTAAATATTTACTGTCGATGGAAAAAACGTGCGTTTTCAAATTAAATTTTTATTTTAAACTACTAATAAAAGTTTAACGTTCCATATTGCAGCGGGACGAATGCAAAATGCATTATAATCACTTATTAATATGGTATTTAAAATAATCAATTCGAATTTTATTAATTTATTTGTTGAAACTAATTATTAATACAAAAATATACAACGATAATAATATTGAGCTAATCTAAAGGTGGCTAAAGTAGAAGTATTTTCGCAGCGCTCTAATATAAGATGGGTACTGATTACCTAGAGCGTGGATTAACGAGAAAATCGGTGTAAGAAGTCTATAATAAATAATTGCAGGATTTATGACTGTCCAATAGTATATACAGGGTGTGCAATATTTGAATAGTCCACCACTTAATACGAAGCCAACTTAGCCGATTAAAAGATGAGGAAAGTTTAAAACCTGAATCCAAGATAAAATCTAACTGCTAGTGTAGTAATTCCTTCAAACTTCCTTCAAAATGACAAAATTAAATGGCCATTTATATAAAATTATACAAATAGTAAACCCTAATGTACCTGTCACGTAATAATAATCAAATCCCTCAAAAATTGTTTTACCCAAAACTATATGTGCAAAATAAAATCTATGTACGTTCAGGTATTGCACACCAGGTGGGGAGTAATGTCTGTCAAATGTGTTGGTGGGTGCGTCAATTCGTTGACTCATAAACTATTCTGAATGCTGAAGTGCGCACAACGACCGGGACTAGCAAACAAACGTGTTCACAAATGGAAACCATATCTTCGAAGAGTCATGAAATAATTCACGATGATAGTGGTGGCGTTGTATTGCATTTGTATCATAATCCCCTACAGAATACCAAAACTTTGCTTTAGAATTAGGTTGTTAACGTTTCTACAAAGTCAATTCATTTAGTTACCCAAGTAAAAAAATGGATGTGAAGTGTGCGCACTCAGTATATACACACGATAATTTATGAACGGCACGAAGTGTTACATACCATAAGCATTTTTTTTAATTTTGAACGATTTTGGGCACACATAACGTGTGCGTAATTTCTGAACGCACCTCGGCTAAGGTTTTATTAAATGTCATTTTGGCTTTGATTGTTTCTAGTGGCTTTCCAAACTCAACATAAATTTCAAATAGGAACACCAAAAACTATACTCGGATACGTGTTTCAATAGCTAAGCGGTATCATCATCAGCGAACCGATACTAAAAATAAAAACAATAGGAAGCTTATATACAGGGTGATTGATCTCACCTTAATCATTAGACGTTATGGAAGTTATCAAGATCTGATTTTGAAACTTTGTATGGTAGGGTTTCCGAATGCGGTCTCTCTCTCTAAAATATTTAAAACCTTGTAGCACTTCCGGTTATATCGGAAATAGAACTCAACTTCATTATTTTAAATGGAATTATGTATTTTTTCTAAAACCTTTGAGTATTCGCTTAATTTGCTACATTTTTGGTCTGTTATGCTTACCTACTTAGTGGCTATGTTTACTGAGATATTACAACTTTTATGAAAAAATAGTCACTGACAAGGGTTTCTTGAAAAATCAGAACTTCTACTACTAGTAATTAAAAATTTTTAAAATAATAATAGCAAGAAGAATGGTCTTTAAATTGAATGGTTGCAATTTTATGTAACTTTATTGCAAATGCCACAATAAATTTGTGAGTTGAGAAACTTCAAATAGCGATAACTTAATTTTTTCAAATGGAACCTTCCTACTTTTTTACGGATATCGCTAGATAATTAAATTTGGAACATTTTTTCAAATGATCCTTATGCCTATCATTTACAGTTTTTAAATAAAACGTACTTTTATCTAAAATATTGGAATTCAGTATTCAATTTCCTATCGATTGAGAATATTGTATACAGGGTGTCCCATTAGAAAAAATGGAACAATTTGACATAACTCACGAACGCGATGTTCGAATTTTTATTCTGTTTTTCACCATAGTAATGAGAGATACAAATGCTACTAGTTTGCCTATTCAACGGACCCTATTCAAATTTATCAAGGAATGGAACTCTAAGCTGCAGCGTCTATTTAACGAACGGAAACCACAAAAAACTATATTTGGACACAATCTTCAATAACTAAGCTAAAAATAACCGATTACTAAAAATAATAGCAATAGGAAGCTTATATACAGGGTTTTCGTCGGCACCATTGCTAACTTTGTTGTTATTAAACTAGGGTCGGTTAAATAGGTAAACTAGTAGTATTTGTTTCTCTCATCACTATGGCTGAAAACAGAATGAAAATCAGAACATCGCGATTCATAGCGAGTTATGTCAAATTGTTCCATTTTTTCAAATGGGGCACCCTGTATACAATATTCTCCAATCGATAGAAAATTGAATACTGAACAAAAAGTGTTCCATTATTTTTTATCTTAAAGTGAAAAATCACAGAGCTAAAGACAAAAATAACAGAGCTATTGATGATTTTTCAAATTGGTTAAGGTGGCTGTGTTAGTTAGAACTTTGCCTTACCATAAAGTAAAAAGTAGGAAGAATGCCAGACCCGTGGGTGGTCGATTAATAATGCCAGAACGTAGTCAAATTTACTAGTCGGAAAACCTTTGATGTAGGCGGTTTGAATCTTATTCACGGCAGAGACTTAAAAAATTATTTCGTGCATACAACATACAACATTTAGGTGGCTTTATCCAGCAGAAGTGGTAAATGAAATGAAAAGAGGAATATTCATGAAGCGAAGGTATGGGTTTATTTTAATTTATTCTGTGAACATTAAAGAAAAATTCAAATTAGATGCTCAAAAACGTCTAAAGCATTTTTGAACCCGCCCGTAAACGCTTTTTAGTTGCTGTAAACTGTTTACCAGTGAAACTTCAATTTGACATTTTAATCCTGATGACATTTATATAACAAACGATTGCAGTTTATAAAATCACAGCCACTTTAAAACTAAACTAAAATCATCAATAGCTCTGTCATTTTGACTTTAGGATAAAAAATAATAGGACACTTTTTATTCAGTATTTAATTTCCTATCGATTGAGAAAAATTGAAATTTGAAAAAATTGAACAATTTGACATAACTCGCGAAGGCGATGTTCGATTTTTATTCTGTTTTCACCATAGTGATGAGAGAAACAAATACTATACCTAGCACAGAACAATAAATTAAATACATACTGAATCAATTACAACAAGTGAACAGTTTCTAGAATTGTATAGAAATCATATAATAAATTGTTTGAAGTGTTACAGTGAATTAAAATTAGAGCACAGTCTGTTATGTAGTAGTGTGACCAAATTCTGATGCACTACGTGTGCTATCCATAGTTATTTTACTTACCGCTCTACCTTTTGTCAATAACTGCCAATACTTCCTAATGAATGGACTAATCTGTAAGGTATATTTATCTTTATGGTCAATCTGTCAACTTCGTGCTGTTTACGATACAGTTTTCGGCCATGATGTGCCTCTTATGGACTAGTCTTTTTTGTTCTTTATGGACGGCTGTCAATGTCAAACGTGAAGTTAGAATAAATGTGTGTATTTTAAGAGTAAAACTGTCAATTTATAAACACAAGTAAAGGCGACTAGATATATGTCGGTATGACCAAAGACCATATCAACATCTTTTTTCGTACTGTATGTTTGGATTGGTATGTTACTAACTGTTATTTGTCCCTCAAATTTACTTAAATGCAACTTTTGCGGTTATTTATACGGTTATTGTAATGCACAATTTTTATTATAACGTAGTGAATAAAAATCTGATGTTCTGAAAATGATTACGGTACTGCAGCTTAAGAATTATTTCCCGCGGAAAGTTCGGCAACATTGCAATTTAGTTGTACCAAGTTTCATTGCAAATGTTTTTGGTCATAGCTAAATTGTAGTTTGTTAGTCGGTTGATAGGGGATTACTCTAGCGGACGACTAACTTTATACGCACGCTGTTTAACATTAGCGTTGCACGTCTTCTATTATATGGTCTGTGGCACGACAAATCTTTTCTGCAGTTCATATTTGTTTGAGTAAAACATACAGGGTCCTGCATTAGTGCGTCGTTCTTTCCCTAGCGGCTAGCCCTTTGGGATAGTAAACAAAGTTTAAATTAAAACATTTGGTTTAAAGAGATCTACTTTTTAAAATTATTTTAACGATAGAGGGTTCCATTTTATGGGATGGCAAAAAAAACATGGTTTTTATAATGGAACACTCTGTATCTTTTAAGGTGTTCTGGTGTAGTTTCTCACCCTCTATACATTGTGTTTTAATTATTTTTTTATTTCCCGTCAGTGTTGCCAATTTATAACTGGGTTTCTGAGATAAAATCCATAACCAGGGTTTACTTTAAAAAATCATACCAACTTTGTTTTGTAAATTTAATGAACAAATTTTAACAGCGACGTTAGACCAGATGACAGAGCAACATTTTAATAGTTAGATATTTAAATTTTGTGTTCGCAAAAAACATGCCAATTTTTCAAAATTCAAAGGAGCAAAAAATTGTTTCCTTTAAATTTTTACTAAAGGTATCTTATAGCTAAAACCCATAGTTTTGTAGAAATTTAATAATAAAAAAACAATTTTTAATTACATTTTTATGCACCCTAGAGAGCAATGGCGATGATTTAGTGTCACTTTGGGGTTTGGATAACTTAAGGATTTTTATTAATTACTAATTTATCCAACAAAATAATTGAATACATTAAAAAAACTGTTAAAAGAAATAAAATTGAAGAAATGACTACAACAAGTGTTCCAAATGTCTTTCATTTTCATTGAAGCACCAATTGATCGCTGATGAAAAGACCTTTCCACTCTCTCAACATTTGAGGTGAAATGCTTGCAAACGAGTTCACTATTATTTGCTGCATATTTATTGGTGTTGTTGGTGGATCGTTATACACCTACATATCCTTACAAAAAGTCTAGTTTGTCAGATCAAGTGATCTATCTAGCCGGTTACCTGGTGGGTCTATTCCTGCCATTCCAGTGATTCGAAAGATTTCATCGAGATATGTTCTTGCAAAGAATGTGGAGGGGCGATATTTTTTGGACGCCAGCATGTGGCATCTACTAGTGTGCAATTTATTTTCCACCAACGGCTTTCTTTGGTGTAAAAAATATAATACAACTTATGGTAATTAAAATTGTTTTTTCTTTTAACTATTAAATATCTCAAAAACTACGGAGTTTAGGCATAGGACAGTAAAAATCAAAGAGAATAAAAAATGCTATCTTATAGCAAAATAAAACAAATGTCATTTCGTTTGAAAAAAAATGAGTTATGGCCTTTTGAGTTTTAAGAAATTTGCATTTTTAGAACACCCCGTAGAACACAATCTAAATTATTAAAATATTGACCTTCATCGAGTCTAACGTCGGTGCTAAAATTAGATTATTAAATTTTCAAATAAAGTCGCTATGATTTTTTAAAGTGAAGCCTGTTTACGGAAAATTTTTCAGAAAAACAATTCTAAGTTGGCAACACTGGCAGCAATTCAAAAAATAATTAAATGGCTATGTAGAGGTTAAGAAACTACCCCAGAACACCTTGAAAGATACAGGGTGTTCCATTAAAAAAAACATATTCTTTGGCATCCCTTAAAAATGGCATATCCTGTATCGTTAAAAATAATTTTTACGAAGTGATTCTTTCAAACCAATTATGTTTAGTATAAACTTTTTTTACTTATCTCCAATGGGCTAGCCGCTAGGA
The DNA here is from genome assembly GCA_030710515.1 of Abscondita cerata. NCBI lineage: Eukaryota > Metazoa > Arthropoda > Insecta > Coleoptera > Lampyridae > Abscondita > Abscondita cerata. The sequence goes on along the minus strand of JALBCR010004459.1, from coordinate 217,324 downwards.
AGAGCAACGTACTAATGCTAAAATTGTAGTGGTAATGTTATGATTGTTGGTAAATAGTGCATAGTAAAATTTTAACATTGTTGATTTGTATTGCATGTATTGGGAGTAGTGGAAGACAGCCAAAAGGCTAACTATCTCCTTTTGATATTTGTATTTGTATTGAAATACTACATACAATAAATTTTTTGTATAGGGTGTCCCAATAAGAACGCCGGATTTAATTATACTTAAAATAAACTATATTTGAAAGGAATGACACATATTCATACATGAACACAAAGGGCACACGTTCCGATTTAAGTGTGGAAAATGACATCTGGCATATGTCCCACCACGAGATGCTCTGCAGCTAGTGACTCTGTCCATGAAATTTGTGATTACTTTTGCACATCTTGCGCCTGGAGTTCGGCGCTGACACGTCGAATTTCCTGCTTCAGGTCTTGTATGGTTCGGGGATTGTGTTCATAAACCTGTGACTTGAGAAACCCCCAAAGAAATCACTCATTAGGCGCATTATTCCGGCCTAAGAGCGCGCGAAGCCTGCGAACAGTTTGAGCATAACACTCGCCATTCTGATAATGAGTTTTCACAATTAAAACTCGTTGTTCAGCAGTGTAACGCTCCATATCCAGTAACTGCAACAAATATAAAAAACAAAAAGTGTAGATACAGTGCAGCCAATCTCATACGAAAAAAATGGCGGCCAATTCAAATCCGGCGTTCTTACTGGGACACCCTATATTTGTATTTGTATTTGTAATGCAGGACCCTGTACAGTTGACCATAAAACCTTGTATGCAACTTGTTCATAACCTCCTTTTATGGTGTCACCACAGTTATTTATGGCCTTGCACCTTCGTCGCTCGTCTATAACTCTGTGGCTCGTCCATAAAACGTAGATTATGAACTTGTTACATAAATAGCTATTAAGCTGGCGATTTTAAGGTAATCTTTTCTATTTTAATTTTACTACGTATCACGCATCTTTCCATAGCTTGTTGTATCTTTGCTTTACTTGACCCATACTTTTATTTGTAGTGTAAGGTTTGACATTCATGATAAAGCACTGGCAAAACACGTACGGTTGGTTGCATACTTTGCTCTTCATATGTTACCGTATTTTGGAGTTTTTGGTATCCACACTAACATCAATAATCATTAAAGAGTCTCTAATGCCTGAGTGTTCTTTGTTTATAGGCGTGCTTTGTTTTTTGAATTATTAGATAATGTAGATTATTTACTTTCGTTGAACTTTTCGACAAGGAAATTTTGGTTGCAATAGTTGGACATTATTAATTTTACTCTCGTTTTAATGAATCTCGTTACAAATTTATTTGTTTAGGAATTATTTTGTCATTGTCAAAATTATGCAATAGTTCGGTTACCTAATTTAATTACGTCGAGAACAATTTACTATATCTGATTAACCATTATTTGGAACCCGAAGAAGAATAATTGTTTGACAATTAGTTCAATACCATGATATTGTTGTTAACTGCTCGACGTTAGAGAACTTTTAGTTCACCCAGGGTTGGTGGCTGCATCCCTGTGAATGCTAACTAATAATCTTCGCGTAATAAATAAGTATTCGACTAATTTTATATTAAAACGAACATTATATGTATGTGGGCAGGAGTAAACTTATTTTTTTTTAATTTTGTAGTAACTGTAAAAGCTACATATACTTAAATTAAAATTATCATTTTCGGAATATATCAGAAAACTGTGATTTTTGTTTCCGTCCACGTAAAAAGACAACATTTCAATGAGTATTATATGAGTTGTGGTTTAAAGTAAGGTTACTTACTTTTCACCTCTTTAATATTGTAACGATCTTACTCTCTCTGTTATCGTATTTAAGTGCAGATTAATAAACACAGCGGATTGAGTTACACTTATTCAACGGTATTAAATTTATTTTAACACATACAGTTACTTTAATTCGTACAAATATACATCAACTATTAAACGTTTAATTTATATCAACTTAACAGGACGAACAATCTTGGAACTAATCCTAAATTTATAATGACGCTTTTATATATGAAAAATAAATATTTTAGAAGATAATTCAATGTTCTCGAATAGAGTTCTTGAAACACAGAGATTTATTCATCAAACTCCAGTGGCGTAACAATAGGTATTTAATTTTTTTTTGAATTTTGTATTTTCGTCAAAAATATGTTAAAAGTATTAAACTATTTGTTTTTGAGATAATTGCAATTTGGGCAATGTTAGGCATTTGTTTAGACCCCATATTTTACCCATTTGTTTACACTCAATTTAATTAAAACAAAATACTTTTGAGTGATTTTCTTTCTTTTAGTGCTAATGCGACTGTACTCGATAAACGTAGTTTCTCCTTTCTCAGCATACTAAATATGCTCATATTTCAGTTTGATTGAACAAAAAATAGTTTACTTAGGCATTACACACTGTGTAGGCTGTGATTTTTCGAAGAAGGGATTTAATTAACAATTAAATTAATTATTTATTACTGAAGTATTTTGTATAGGTATTTGTTAAAAATTTTATTAACATATTTTAAATATGTAAACAAATAGTCGCGTCGATTCTAAAACAGAATATTTGTTTTTTTCTGCACTTCGCTGAGTTGTTCATTTGAAACTTATTATTTCTGATTTTAAACAATTATAATTAAATACTTGGACAAAATCAGACGATTGTGTGCTGGCTCTCTTATGTAAAATTTAATCCACATTTAGGTGGTAGGTTTTATTTTCACCTTCAATGGAAAAGTAGAATTTTAACAAATATGAAACAGTGTTGCAAAAAAATCAAGAAATCAGTAACACCTATTTCTAAAAGAGTTGAAATCCGACACTCATTTACATGACTTTTTTATTCAATTCAAAACTTGATTCAATTTATAGTGTATTTCATGATCACAGTAAATACATAGATAAACTCTTCAAATAACACTAAAAGGACCAATAGAATATGCTCAATTTTGCAAGAGATTTTACACATAATTCTGCACATAATTATTAGAAAAACGGCCAAACAGTAGAAGACAAGGTAACCACAAATTATACCAAACGATATTTCTGTAGTTACCAAATTTTATTGTAGGCCCTAAAGTATGACTTTACGTCCGGACGTCAGTACGTAAAATGTCACTTTTCAATTGTCATCACTTTACTTCCGCAAATACTTCACAGCCGCACTTTACCTTTATCGCGTATGTCGAGACAAACCAAATTGGTTCTTATGTCAAATAAAAACGTTTTGTGTATTTTTAGTAAAAGTTCCATTTTCATTTATCGTGATACATTTTATACATTTATGATGAGCAGTAGTTCCGAAAGTGAAATTTGGCACTCCACCAGATGTGCTTGAAGAGAACGGCAGTGATAAAAACATAGGTAAATGTTTGATGCAAGCGAAACATTAAATTTTTTTGTCAATTATTTGTCTCCAGAAAAATTTAATATTTACCACGGTAAAGATGCTTTTTTTTGGCCTTGCCAGTTTGCTGGCCTCAGCTGCGCTTTGGCTATCAAACGCTGACTCAGTCAAAAATGTGGACCTTTACGTCCTTGGTAAATAAATTAGTAAAAGTTTTATTTTGATTTATCGTGATGCATTTTGTACGTTTATGATGAGCAGTAGTTCCGAAAGTGAAATTAGGCACTCATCAGATGTGCTTGAAGAAGGAACGGCACGGCAGTGACACTTGATTTGCTACGTAAATGTTTGATGAATTGGTTCTGTAAGCGAAAAAATTCTGTTTGTCGATTATTTGTCTCCGGAAAAATTTAATATTTACCTCCGTAAAGATGCTTTTTGCCATCCACCTTTAGTCCTCGGTAAATAAATAACTATTAGTCAAGCAGTAGGTATAGGTATTTCATCATCGGAGAGGAAATTTTCGGAATTTCTTCTGGAGCAATACGATACTTTTGGGGGCGAGTCTATATGGTACTGTTATTGATATCGTGATTGAAAAAAATAAGTGTTTATACTTCATAATATTATTTATAACTTTATGTCTTTTTGTATTATTAATATCTTCAACCTATTTGGCTCCATGCATCTACGAACCACAATTTTGAATATTTGACTGCAAAGTTTTTAAAATTAGATTTAAAAACTTCAATTGAATTAAATAAAAAAAATTTATTGCATTTTTCATAAATTTTGGTCTTCAGGGGCTTTCAAAGTACGACGCCTTTGGAATTAAAAATCGATATTTTGGATTTGTTTTTGATTCACTCGATTATCTATAGAATAGATTTGATGTATAACTCTTTATTATTGCATCAATATACTGGCCATTACTAAGCTTTATTGGTGCATTGGTGCACCAAAGTGATAATAATTAATTTTATCGGATGTTTCTGCAAATTCGGACAAGATTTTTCCCTCGTCTAGAATTGCTGAAGCAGTTCATATATCCTGTTTTTCATTATGGTGGTTACTTGTGAATGTATTTAGAGCATAAAATGTCAGTAACAAAATTTTAACACAAAAACAATTGGAGTCTGCGTTAGAAGAGGTCATTGCTGAACTAGGAAATGATAGAAAACAAATTAGCAATGTATTCCAGCAGCATAATGTATATTATAGGCAAGGAATTGTTTGAATTTTTTTCAGATAGATATTATTGATGCAGTCTACATCTCTCGATGTAGACCCCATGGACAATCAGAATCTAGATGAAGACATCCATTCAGGAAAATGAACCCATCGATATTGTTGGAACCTTTGAACTGCATTGCCATATTCATCAGATTTAGATGCAGTGAGGACGACCAGGATTCGTCAAATGAAGGCGACTTGGCGCCTAAGAGTCAAAGTCTACAACCAGATTCTGTCGATTCTGAACCTCAGTGGAAAAACAGCGAAATTCACCAACTTCTAATGATAGCGAACCTCCAAAAATGAACTTTTAAATTGTATAGGTATTTTGTTATTGTTATCTGGGTTACGATTTGTTACCTCAAATTTCAATGTACTTCACCGACGTAGATAAGGGAGTGGATTTGCGAATGTTAAAAAAATATGCATTTGTCCGATGACAGTAATTTAAACAAAAATGTGAAATTCGCAAAAGTTAGATCATTTTTTACGCTAGTTAACAAAAAAATTTGCAGTTTAATATTTTTCCATTTAATTTTCCTATTGATGAACAAATGGTTTCTTACTACGGAAGACATTCGTGTAAAATGTTTATAAACGGTAAATTGGTAAGATTTGGTTTTCAAACTCTGGTGACTTGCTTCATCAGAAGGCTCTATATTTTATTCTCTTTTGAGTTTACTTTTTAGTATAAGGCCATTACTTGTAAATGATTAGTTTGAATAAATATGTAAATTTTTTCTTGGTTAGTGGTTTTAAACGTGTTAAAAAAAATTAATATTGCTCCCTAAACCCTTCTGTACGATCATGTTTACAGCTAATCAAAGGGACCCCACTCGTAGTAGAGAACAATATGTAAACGAACACATTAAATTGATGAATGAATCGAGCGATCAAAATATTACCATTTTCCTCGCCTGGTATTATCTTTCTAGTAAATTTTCTCTACCAGCATAGCATAACTGTGTTTTTTTATTGATTTGCTCAATCTTCCGTTCATTCTTTGTTCCATTAATTACTTATGTCCATTAATCGATGATACAAAAATGATTACCTGCTCACAAAATTGAAGAATAATGATATCCATAGTTATCATATTAATTAAATTCATTATATTGTTAGATGGCTCAATTTATTTCATATTGCCTTGTCAATTCGAATAAAATTGATTTATTAGTGTTACGAATAAAAAAATAAAATTTCCCAGAAACAGTTGTAAAATCAGCAAAAACGTAAATAATTATATGACCGGGCACCAAGAGAAAGTCTAAACAAGATAAATCTGTCAGAAAACAGAACATAATGTATCGATTAAATTTAGAAGTCGCAAGAAAGTAAAATAAATTGTAACTCTAAGAATCGATGGATCATCAATCAGCGCTAGAGTTTTGACTGACTCTAAAATTAAAATTTATGGAAGTGCAATAAAATTCACCACCAAAAAACGTTTTAATTTTATTGGATGAAGTAATAAAACTGCTGGAAACCACTAGACTACATAGAAAAATCGCAGACAAGGAGATACGTTTAAATACGACTAGTGTAAAGTGTAAACGAAATCCTGCTGCAACAAAAATAAACATTCGTTTACGCACACTTTTGCCCAATGATTATACCAAGATATAAGTTAAACCGCAAAGGAAGCTTTTCCGGAAATTGTAACACGGGAGGCTCCGTTTAAAGTTCACAAAGTGCTTAGAAGAAATTTTAATACGACACAGTATGGTTGTATTCAAATCGGCAGTTATTGCGATTATGAAAAATTACGAACACAAAATTTCTGTTAATTGTCGACGAAACACTCGCGTTCAGAAACATAAGCTCCAGCTCCGTAATATAAATTATAGTAAAATAAATAAACATTAAACACTATTAAAGCATCGTTCGTTTCTTGTTCAATCTAGTAAATTATCGGCCGGCATGAACGTTTATTTATACAGTGTTTTACTTGTTTTTCAATTAACGCTTATGAGTTCGGCCGTATCGCGTAAATTGCAGAAGAAAACTAAAACAGGTCAAAGCGGTAAAAATTTCGATAAAAGGCAGTTACTCATTGGAAAATCGCCTATTATGGAAACCTTCTTTAGCAAACATCCAGGTGCGATTCATCGACGTATTAAAGCTCAAGTGGAACCCGTTGAAGGTACGTGTTCAATATAGAGTCTTGTTTAATTTGTAAAATAATGACTTTTGTTTTTTTCTTCAGAAAGTTGCGCTTCAAACGAATTCAAAAACGAATTCAACAATTTGAGGCAAAAAGTGAAGTGCGAACCTAGAGACACAGTTGTTGATTTAATATCTCCATACGGAACTACAGTAAGTATTAGTTGAAAGTGTATTTGGAATTCAGTTAAAAAATTGATATTTTGTTAACACCAAATGCTGTTATTGTAAAAAGGTGTGGTGGTATGTGTAACGGTTTCAAACGTTGTTTGCCGGTGCAAACGAAAGAGACGAAGTTTTATATTAAAACTGTTCAGGACAACAAAATTCATTGCAACTCTATTTCCGTGATAGAAGATGTGAAATGTAGATGTAACTGTTTGCAAACGTCAAAGGATTGCAACGATCTTCAAACTTACAATAAAAATAAATGTTCATGCATTTGTCAAAGATCAGGTAAGTTCTTGTATAAAAATTTCAAAAAAAAAGTCATACGTTTTTCTTCGCTTTTGCAGATTGCATACAACAACTGCATAGAAAACCAAAATGAAAACACTTTTGGGATGATAGTACGTGTTCGTGTGTTTGTCAGCACAATAGGTCTTGTACGACAGGAACACTTTGGAATGAAAGTGAATGCAGGTAAGGAATAAGAATTTCACTTCGCATGCCTTGATTTTAAACAAGACATTCATTGCAGATGCATAAAAGACCCAGAAATAACTCGGAAGACAGTATTATTATAAAAAAAAATTATCAAAAATATCTAATTTATTATTAAATTATTTTATTATTTGTTATAAATAAAATTTTTACTGACCTCGTTTTTAATACTTTGCGGTAATGTTCTAAAACCAATTGACGTATCACTTTCTTCTAGTAGTTCATTTGAGTCACATTAATTTTGAAATTAATCATGACTGATTTTGGTATGGTATGAACCATGTTGAATTTAGAAGAGAAATCGTGACGTAAACGTCATAGTTATTGTTTGAATAAAAAAATTTGACGTAAGAAGATCCACAGTGTGTTTATTAAAGTAGTTGTTAATGTCATCGCGTGACAAACTTTTTCCAGGCCAAGCTCAAATAATAATAAACAAATGGTGACGTCTGAGCGGATTCATCGTCAGCATCATCAAATATTTTATATAAAAAAATGTTTTGATGTAGCAATTACGCAACTACTTTAAAGAAGCAAAAACATGATGTAAGCGTCACCGAATTTTCTTCTAAGGATGACATTTATGTAACGTTTTATTGACGTGGATTGCAATAAATGTATTTGACTAAAATAAATAAATTGAATAAATGTTATTAGTTGACTTGAAACTTCATTAACAGTACGCACGTATATACAGTCCAACATGCCTAACCGGAAACTGTGTAAAACAAACCTCTATAAAACGCACATATTTATTGTCTTGCATCAAGTTTAGTATTTGTGAAAGTTAAATTGGTATTGTATTATTAAACTATTCCTTAATGCCAAGGAAACACAATTTGGCAAACGGCAACATACGTAGAGAGACATTCATGAGAAGGACATAAGTTTATTAAACTTTGATTAACAGAAGCAATATGACTAAATTACAATTAAATGAAGAAAACGTATAAATTGTTACCTTACAGTATACGTACAATTTTGTTTTACTTATTATTATTTTCACGCCAATGAAGTTTATCTAATATTTTGCAATTTTAAAGTAAAATAATTATAACAAAATATTCAGGACTAAGCTTATTCAGCTTAATTGAAGTACTGCCTCCCAGATTATATGAGATTTTGGCATTCCTTTTCCAAGGCTTGCAATTGCTGGAAGTGAAAATTATCTTAGTACAAATAAATTTATGTTCATTGTTGTTTTTAAGTTAAAAAACTTATAATTTTGACAAAATTTGATAATAGAGTATTTTATAATGATTCAAAAATTCGTCCAAGAGTAGAAATGAAATACCACTTGCCCCTTGGGCATCACTAAATTCGCATTCATTTTTCTTCACTAATCTGTCTCGGTTTTACTAAACCCTAAGTCATCCACGGTGTTTGCTCGTATACTAGTCAAAAATAATTGTATGTGAAATAATATAAAATTAATAAACACGAGATCAATTCAATGGTAATGTAAATAAGTAAGTAAGTAAATTACCGATTTTTATTGATGCAGGTAAAGTAATGCAAATAAGTCTGAAATTGGTGGATATTGGTATAGGGAACCTTGTAGTGATTTCAAGGGAATTGTTTAACCCGTTTTATTGCAGAAATAAAATACAGGGTGATCCATTTAGAATAACGTAGTAATTGTATAAAATATTGTATTGTCATGAAACTCTAAATTAACAACACCCTGTAAATAAACTTTATATTACAATAATTCGTATCGATGGCACCCCTAATTGTGAATTAACAGACAAAAATGCGTTAGCTAATTTTTGGCGATTAAGTATAATAATGTATTTAAACCATACTAATTTCATAAACAAAGCCATTTAAATCGATAACTATTAAGAATGGGTATAGGGAAGCCTTAATAAACACATAACTTTGATATAGCACGCTTTTTTGGAACACCCTGTATATATTTGACTAATTTAGAAAAGTAACCGTCACTAACCTACGTACTCCTGCCAAATAATTTTTTCATATCATTTTCGTTTTCCCAGTAAGCTCCGTCCGTTGAGCGTGGCCCTCTGTATACTTTGCCACTAGACCATACTATTGCAACAAACACTTAAAAAGGATAAAGGAGCAATAATAATCAAGGAAAGAATTAATAAATATGTGCGAAAAGAGGGATAGACAATATTGAACGGAAGTATGGCGGAAGGAAGAGGAACATAATATACAGCGTCATCTCTAAAGTCCGCACCAAATGGGAAACTTATTTATTATGGGTTTTCGATAAAAGTTATTCTTCATAAAGTTTGTGCATCCCTAGAACTAAAATGCACCAACAAAATGTAGCGAAAGACGCGTATGCCCTTATTTCAGTAAATATCAAAAATTTAGTGCCTCAATATCATTGAAAATGATATTCTGACTTGTTTTGAGCAATTTTGGTGTCAACAAAAATCAAAAAACTTTCCACCAAAAGTTTTTTCTAATGAATAAAAATTTTCCATAATTAGCACAATAATTGGGCAATTTGTAAATTACACGCTCTTTTAAATAAACTGTTGTATACAATATATGTCGTTTAATTATCATTTAAAGCAAATCTTTTTCTTATAGCCACCATTTTAAAAAATTAAAATTTCGCCTAGATGACCATGACTTCAAATCGTGACGTTTTAAAATGAAGAACAACTTTTCCAAATAAAATTTTTGATATTTACTGAAATAAGGGCACTTTACTCTTGACCTTGCACCTGGTATATTACGCGTCTTTCGCCACATTGTGTTGGTGCACTTTTAGCTTTAGAGGATGCACAAACTTTTATAAAGAATAACTTTTTATTGATAAAACCCATAATAAAGAAGTTTCCCATTTGGTGCAGACTTTGGGGATGACGCTGTATAACAGAGAGGAGGAATTCAGTTACAGACTATGTGAAAATAACAGGGGTGTGTTCAGGGAATATAGAGACATTTATAATAGGATGAAGATGGAAGACGACGAAGTATCTTGTACTTGTATTGTGTGTTATTGAAACCGGGTGCAGTGGTGGATTGGTCTTGAAAGCATTTACTTTTAGGTTTAGGAAAAGTACCAAGAACCTAAAAATACCAACTCTTCCTCACTTTAAATACCTAAACAAATGTGTATTGATGTGTAGTGTGAACGTGAAAAGGATCACGAAAACGCTGTAACTCGATCAGGTGTAGGAGGTAAAAGATGGAGGGAAGCAATAGAGAATAATAGATACTTACAGAAAAAAGAAAAATGTGGCATAAATAAGTAGTAGAACGGAGAATGTGAAGGACCGAAGTAGTTAAAAGAAATAGGGAAACGATGGAAAAAGGTAGCGTAGATATAGATGAACGTAAAGGTTAATAAAGGTTTAAAAAGATTATAAAAGAAGAAAAGAGTGACATAAGAGAGGAGTTAAGGAAGAGAAACGAAATAAAGATGTGTGAAAACAATGGGGAATAAGAAGAAAGATATTGAAACAAGGCAGTTGTAGCTATAGATTATATATGCGAAGAGACGAAAAAAAGAAATGTCTAAGGCAGGGATATCGATAAAATCTAGCTTGTTTTTGATGTTCATACTTAATTTAAAGAATCAATAAGGAGACATCACAATGGGGTCGTAATTGTAGAAGAGCACTGGCTTACGCGTGTAGGAAACAATGAAAAAAAAAATAAGGAGAGTTATTGTGGGAGTTATTAAGAAGGAAATAATCGAACTGCAAATGTGGAGATAACAAAATGATAATGATTTAAAAAGAAGGACGGGAATAAGTACAAAGTACTAAGTGAGAGAAGTGAAGGTACTGGATAAAGTGTGATTAGGTATTTAGTAGTTGGTAAGGGGTGTAATGGTGTACAGGCAGTGAATGGAGATAGAAAAGAAACAGGAAAAGTGCTGGAGTGCAAATTAGAGAAACACCAGGTTATAAGCTAGCCATATAGTACGAATAAAAATTAATAAAAGAACAGGAAATGTAATACTGCACAAATGCTGACAGAAGGAGAGTGAGGGATCAAAAAGGTCATAGATATGTCGATAAAAATTATATTACGGAAGAGGTTATGCGAAGAAAAAAGTGAAAGGATATATCTATACGCTGCTATACCTATAAAGCAGCGCTAAGATAAAGAAAAGAAAATTTAAGGAAAGTTATGGAAATAACGGGGAGTAAGAAAATTATGAAGAGGAAAATCTAGAAAGTGCAAGATGAAGTTAAAGACACAGTAGACAAGAAAATAATAAAAAACAGAAATAATGAGAAAAAATAACGATGAATGGTGAAACGAAAAATGTGACTGAGCAAAACAAGAGTTAAAAATGGACCATAGACAAGAACAAAAGTAGGAAAATACGTGGAAGAAAACACGAGAGGATAAGTAAATGTTAGGAAATACTTTTATTAAATTTTGGAGAAGTGGTAGAAAAGGAAAATGATGAAAACGGAGAACATTTTAGGCGAGGTGTGTTGGAAAGGAAAGTGCTCGAAGAATGCGATCGATAAGCTCTAGTTTTTGATGTACACAGAAGAAGTATCACAGTGGGGATGTGCAAGAAGTAGCGAATTATATGTTAGTGATAGAAAACAATGAAAAGACATTAGGTGGGTTATCGGAATGTGTTATAAATAAACAAACGGCAAATGTGGAAAAAAAACATGACAGTGACTCAAAAAAAAGAGAAGAAAAAAATAAGTGGACAGTGATGATAGGGGCGAATGAAGATTATGAAAATATTTAAAGTATTCAAAGTGGTCATTAAGCGTAATTACAAAGACGCTGGGTTATTTAGTGGGAGAAGAAAAACTAAAAATGCTGACAGGAGTAGAAGACGATGAAGAACATTAAATGTAAATACTACACAAATACTGAAACGAGAGGCGAAAACGAGCGGTGAAAAAAATGAGTCCAAACGTTTATGTAATAATAAAATAATGAATAGTTAATTAAAAGTGAATAAAAATTTTTAAAAATCATTCAATCAGTGACCTTGGTCTCTTTTTCATCACCGTTGGCAAATGTGATTAATGAATGTTTTCTAATAGGTTGTTTTCCTGATCAATTAAAAACTGCAAAAATAGTTCCGGTTTTTAAACAAGGAAATCCAAATTTAACTAGCATCTATAGACCTATCTCATTCTTATCAATCTTTTCTAAAATTATTGAAAAAGTAATATATAAGAGAGTATACTGTTTTTTGTAAAAAATAAATTATGGTCAACAAGTCACTTAGATTTCTTGCAGGGTAAGTCTACCACAGATGTTCTTACAACTTGTTTTTTTACCTACACAATCAATTAGATAAAAAAATTAATTTCTGGAGTTTTTTTTGATGTAAGTAAAGCGTTTGACATCATTAATATAAATATATTGTTAATTAAATTGGAAAAGTACGGAATACGTGGTAAGGTTTACAATTGTTACGATCGTATTTAACTGGCAGAACCCAGAGGGTTTGTATGCAGTTTGTTGAAGATGAGAAAATAACAGATTTTTTTCTCATTCAATCGACGTTAATCAAGGGGTACCACAAGGATCTACACACGGACCACTATTTTTTTATTGTATATACTAATGACGAAACAACATGTTTCAATACCCAAGTTAATGCAATATGCGGACGATACTTCGTTTTTAAATGCAAGTGATGATATAGATTATTTATCACATAGCACACCCAAGGCCGTAAATAAAACGTTTGACTGGTGGCGTGAAAATTTTCTTATTCTAAATGAAAAAAAACTGGAATTCTATTTTTAGTAACAAAGATGATAGATCATTTGTAGTTAAATTAAACGGCAAATCTATTCAACAATAAAATTGTATACATTTTTTGGGAGTAAAATAGACTCTAAGTTAAAATGTCATGACCAAATTCAATGCATAGTGTCAAAGCTTAACTCGGCTTGCTATGTTATTAGGTTTTTAAGTGATAATCTTAGTCTGCATACGGTTAAAATGTATTATTTTCGTGCATCCAAAGTGTTTTACAATACAGCATCATGTACTGGTACCACTCGACTTCAATGGCAAAAGTATTTAAGGATCAAAAAAGAATCATTAGAGTCATGTTCAAATTAAAGTATGGAACCTCTTGTAAGACTTACTTTAAAAGCCTTCAGATAATGACACTTCCATGTCTTTATATACGTACTGTTGCAAACTATGTTAGAACACACTTGACCCATTTTACTTGTAATAAACAAATATACAATTGTATGGACACAAGGGACGGTACTAGCTTGAGTATTCCGACACATCGATCTTTTCAATTTGAAAGAGGAATATATTATAATTGCATTAAAATCTACAATGCACGGTAAATATACAGTAAAGGGGACCCACCTCCGATGACCTTAAATTTCACATATATTGTCAAGGACACCCTCCCGAGCAACTTGCAAGTAATTTTACTCGGGGTCATTGTTTGTTAAAAGTTATTAACGAATAAAGTTAATGTATTAGTTAAGGTCTACTACGCTCTCTAAACGTAGAATATAAATGAAGTAAGAATAACAGCAATAACCTGTAAACATCTCTAAACAAGTGTTGGAGATAGAGTAAGCGTTCTCATAATAGAAGACGTCTCGAATGTACACGGTGTGGTACAATTGAGATTCCATTGTACGGCTGTTATCACCACCTTCATTTGTTAATAACTTTTTAAGAAACAATAACCCCCGAGTAAAATTACTTGCAAGTTACTCGGGAGGGTGTCCTTGACAATATGGCAAAGACGTCGAATGTACAAAGTGTCATGCTATTCAAATTACAATATTTATCACATCTTTAATGGTGAATATCTTTTTACCGACGTGACCCCAATTATGTCAGAGGGAAAAGTTGTTCCGCATCGGAAGCCGCGTCCAACGCACCTATTTAGAAGGCGATCGGAGGTGGGTCCCCTTTGCTGTATATCAGAATATCAAAAAATGTAATAATAGTTCATCTTTTAAAATTAAACTAAAAAACCATCTTCTAAACTGCGCGTATTATAGTGTGTCGGAATATTTTGGAAGTAGTATCTAGCTAATTTTGTTGTTATAGTATTAATTTGTAGTTGTACTTACATTAATAATATATTTAAAATGATCACTCCATTATTGACAATGTCAAATTTTCTATAACAAATTTTATGGCAATAAATTATTATTATTATTTTTTACAGGGTCCTTCATAAAGGTGGAGGTGTAATAAAACTGTCTTTTAGACTAAGTTGCCGACGTTTCGCCCCAAACATACGGAGGCTTCATCAAGCTCTCCTTTAGGTAAAATTTATTTTTATTTAAGATTGATTAAAATTTTCACAATAGTAGAAAATAATTCTTTTTGTTATAATTAATTGTTTATGTTACTGTTTATTATATTATTCTAAATATAATTTCATATTTTATTTTAAATGTTTTCCATTTTTTTGTATGGCTTTCATTGTTTTGCTAAATTCCTTCGTATGTTTTTACTGTATTTCTCTTTGTTAAGTTTCCCATACTTTCTCTACTGTCATCTATTACCTACTTATTCTCTTCTAAAGAATGTATGCGCTACATCACAGATGCCTTTCATTACATCCGTTCTATTTCAAACAGTCTGCCCTACGTTGGGCACCAAAAATGGTTTAAATTAACTTCTTAAATTATTGATACCCTTCAACGCATGTTCTTCTTTATATTCATAGCAACTGCTAATATTTAACTTTGTACGTTTGTTTATTTTTCTTTAAAGATACTGAAGTAAAAAATTAAATGTCGTGGTTCAAGGTTTCCGTTTGGATTGAGGTTTTTTGAGAACACTGACTCTACTATAATGGCTTTGTTTTAAGGTTATCTCATTAGTGTTGGTGTTTTTGAATTGGGTTATTATGTCGACATACAGTTTTCCCAGTCGATTGTGTAAATTTTTATTCTCATAACTATATTTGTAGATTAAGAAAGTGGTATCGACTATAACTACTTAGGTTACACATTCATTGGTACATAGTTCTCGTCGGAAGTAATCTTGAAATATTTTTGAGTTCAATTGGAATTATGCTATTGAAACAAATACCGTTTTTTTAAATTTTATTCGCTATCATCCAAAAAGCAGTGTAATTACAAAGATAAGTAAACCTTTTCAAATGTAATCGCCAAAATTAGTCCACGTGTAGTGCCAATATTTCGGATTACCTCTAGGATCTAACGGCTTGTTTGTAGGAGGAATGGCTGTTTTTCTTAATTCCTCGACGCGTTTTTGAAGTGCTCTTAACACCTCAGGATACCTGGAAATATTATTTTATTAAAATGAAAACTCGCTTAAAAATTAAAATACCTATTAGCTAAATTGTAAATTTCGCACGGATCCAATTTGACGTTAAAAAGGCATGGCGCGTTAATCGGTTTACATGGAGTTAAAATGTCATTTTCTTCTATGCGATCGGTGCAATTTACTTTAGCCTGATTGCGTAAATTCTGAATTTTACTTTTGTTTGCAATTTTACCTATTAAAGATAAAGACTTCGCTGCTGGAGAGTTTAGAATGCTATTTACATCATAGTTGAGAGTTCTACCGCTTGGTCCGTACCATGAATCCCAAGCACCGCGATAAGTAGAACCTCAAAAAATGCGTTTTATCAAATACCTGTTTCGATTATAACACGTAAATACCATTTAAATATTTCCAATCCAGTGAAGTAAGGGCAGCAATACCGAATTCATCGTCGATATTGTGTAAGATTTCTGTTCTCGGTGAATTGGTGTTATTACTTAAAGAAGGCCACAAATCTAAACCGTCCAATTTGGTTAATTTGCTAAGAAATTACTCAATAATAAATAGAATTTTAAGATGAAATGGATGTTACTTTACATCGCCACCGGCTGCGTGATAGAGGGTTGGCAACCAATCGGTGATGTGCATGTTTTGCAAAGAGACTCTTTGATTTTGAGTAATTAACGGGCTCCACAAAAACCCTGCAGCTCTAACGCCACCTTCCCAAAGAGTATCTTTAACACCTCTTAACGGCCAATTAGAGGCGGCGTTAATGTTAAAACCATCAGCAGGACCGCCGTTGTCGCTGCTAAAAACTATGATACTGTTTTCTAACATACCGTTCAACTGGAGCGCTTGCACTACCTTTCCTACAGATTCGTCCAATTTCGTCAAAACGCCTTTAATGATAGAATTCCATAATTGTATAACAAAATACATTATTTTATCATTTTTACCAGCAAAACGTCTTCGATGATAATTGGTAATGTTTGTAAACTTCGCTACGTAATTATCTGACACCGGTAAAGGATTATACGGATTTCCTGAATGGACGGCAGCGTGTGCAAAATACAAAAACAACGGTGCGGTTTTTTTGTGATTTAAAATAATGTTCTCTGCCTCTTTTGTAAACACGTCGGTTGAGTATTCGCCGTGCAGATCCCACGCCACTTGCATATTCCGTCGAAAATCTAAACCCCAGACGCCGTTCTCCATTGCTGTGTGGTCGGAGTAATCGTGATGACCAGTCCAAAATCCTAAAATCAGGCATTAAGATTTATTTTTAAAATAATTTTTGGAAATAAAATTCTTAAAAAACTAAACTGAATGTCAGTTAATATAAAGTTTTCGAAAAATTTTGTTCAAATTCATTTCTTTGTCATATAAGTATACCAATACGACAAAAATGTGCATGCTTGTGTGGCGACGTTATCTTTCGACATGATGAACTTTAATAGAGTAAAATGTTACACCAACTACGAAAATCTCAACCACAACTATAAGAACAGACTAGAATCAGATCCAAAGTAGCAAACTAGCCAAAACGTTGATAAAAAAATTAACTAGATTTTTCTGTTGCCTCCATAAGAATATCCTAAATTTGGAAAATATCAACTAGTAAACAAAAAATTAAGAAGAAAACCACAATAATAAAAAATATTTATCAAAGGAAAGGAACACCAACTCCAGCGTCTCCAAAAACTGCACCAAAAACTTTACTCGGACACGTGTTTCAACAGCTATCGCTGATGATAACAGCTTAGCTGTTGAAACACTTGTCCGAGTAAAGTTTTTGGTGCAACCCTGGTGTTTTTCTGTTGGTTAAAAATATGTATGATACCACACGTAAAAAAATCAATTTTTTAAAAATTTGAATAAATTTTCAAAGTACCAATAATCCTAAATCGCACAATAATAAATTGTTTTAAAAAGGGTTTTCTATGCAAATATTAACATTTCTCATAAACTGACTCATAAATAAAATTTAATAATGAGAGTGTTCAAAAAACCTTTCGAAAATTAAAATACTTGAAAGTCTAACATCACAATTTTTTCAAATGTTTTATTGCGCTTTTGAGTGTTTTGTTAAGTTATGAACAAAATATACCGGGAGATTCAGCTAACCCGTTCATTAGAAGTTTATGGACTTCCCGTTGAAATATTTGTTTAAAAATTTGAAATAGGGGATTGCTCAAAAAGTTCTATTTAATTAAAATATTTCAGCTCTTCTAGCACTTCCGGTTACATCGGAAGTGGCTACCAACTTTCTTATTTTAAATAGAATGATATATTTTTTTTGTATATTTAGATTCTACGCTAAAATCTGAGTTACTTTCATGTAGCACAACCTATATGAAAAATCAACTGTTAAGTTTTTAAATGATGTGTAATTTGACATCTAATTATTTACAGGGTGTTCAAAATGTTTGGCTAAATCTAACTAACTTCAACTGCCCAAAAGTCAATTTTTTTGGAACACCCTGTATCTTGTTGCTCTATGTGATGGAGAATTAAGTGGTCTACAATCTTCATAAGGGTTCCCTATACCTATCTGTTACCATTTTCCTGCTATCGATGTATTTACATTCGACACACAATATTTCTCTATTTTATTAAATAATTTCTGACTAGTGGCCTGTGGAAATTAAAACAATGTGCCTTATTTATCAAACTTGTAAACGTCGACGTGACACATTATACACCATATGGAAATCCACCAAGAATATTCGAATGAAGATATACTAAATTTATTTTTTATTCATGGAGAATGTTACAAAATTATTGAAAGAACTTGCCGTTTGTTTAACGAGAGATATCCACACTTGCGACCTCTAAATAAAACTACGTTTAAGAGAATAGAAGCAAATTTTAAACAATTTGGAATTCAATGTACTAGAACACGCCTCAAGGTAGTCACCGGTGATGAAGACAACGAAATAAATGTATTGGCATATTTTAATGCAAATCCACATGCATCGATCAGAGCTGCGTCTGAAGATTTGGGACTGTCCTACTCGTCGATACAGAGAATTTTGGCACAACGTAAAATGCATGCTTTTTCTATTATAAAACTACAAGCTTTTCGCCCAGGTGACGAAATACGTCGTGTAGCATTTTGTGAAAGCATTTTATTGAAAACGCAGGAAGACCCAAATTTTTTGAAAAAAATTATTTGGACCGATTAGTCAAAATTTAGTAGAGAATGAATCATTAATAGGAAAAATTGGCATTGGGCAGAACAAAATCCTCGGATGGTGCGCGAAGGTAACTTTCAAGACACATTTAGTTTTAATGTTTTTTGTTTAATTATGGATAATCGTGTTTGTTTTGAAGTGTATGACGAAAATTTAAATTCTCGCAAATATTTAGAAATGCTTAGAGGAGTGGTTTCAAATTTTTTGGAAAATTTACCCCTAAATCTTTTAAATTCATGTTGGTACCAAATGGATGGTGCTCCAGCCCATTCAACCCATGAGGTTTATCAAGAATTATCCCATATGTTCGAAGATCGTTGGTTTGGACGCAATGGTCCATCTCTATGGCCTCCCAGATCACCTGACCTAACACCCCTGGATTTTTTATGGGGTATGTCAAGACTAAAGTCTATTCAAGGCTAGTCCATAACAGAGATGATTATTACATCGGGTTCGAACTGCCTTCGCTGAAGTAGATGTGCAAATGGTTCAAAAATCCACAATAGCTGAAGTTAACAGAAGAGTTTTATTGTGTTTAGAAAACCACGGACGTCATATCGAACAGTTGCTAAATTAATAATTAAATCAATTTTGCAATGTAATTTTATTTAGAGGCCATAAATGTAGATATCTCTCGTTAAGCAAACGGCAAGTTCTTTCAATAATCTTGTAACATTCTCCATGAATAAAAAATAAATTTAGTATGTCTTCATTCGAATATTCTTGGTGGATTTCCATATCGTGTATAATGTGTCACGTCGACGTTTACAAGTTTGATAAATAAGGCACATTGTTTTAATTTCCACAGGCCACTAGTCAGAAATTATTTAATAAAATAGAGAAATATTGTGTGTCGAATGTAAATACATCGATAGCAGGAAAATGGTAACAGATGGGTATAGGAAACCCTTATGAAGATTGAAAGACCACTTAATTCTCCATCACATAAAGCAACAAAATACAGGGTGTTCTATTTAAAAAAATTGACTTTTGGGCAGTTGAAGTTAGTCAGATTTAGCCAAACATTTTGAACACCCTGTAAATAATGAGATGTCAAATTACACATCATTTAAAAACTTAACAGTCCTAAGTATAGCCCAAATTTTGTTACTATAACTTTCTTTTTCAATCATTGACAAGCGTTTGAAAACAATACTACAAAACCAATTTTTCTCAAAAAAAAATGAGAATATCTCAAAAACTATTGATTTTTCATATAGGTTGTGCTACATGAGAGTAACTCAGATTTTAGCGTAGAATCCAAATATACAAAAAAAATATATCATTCCATTTAAAATAAGAAAGTTGATAGCCACTTCCGGTGTAACCGAAAGTGCTAGAAGAGCTGAAATATTTTAATTAAATAGAACTTTTCGAGCAATCCCCTATTCAAAATTTTTAAACAAATATTTCAACGGAAAGTCCATAAACTTCTAATGAACGGGTTAGCTGAATCAGCCTGTATAGAATAGGTACCATATGTAAAAAAAATCTGTATTTTTAAAATAATTAACTTTTTTTTATAAATTAAAAAAAAACTTGAAAGCCAAATACCTTAATTTTTCGCAATTGGAAACCAATTTATATTATTGCATTTTTCAATGTAGCTATTATTAAAATCTGAATAACAAAATAAGAAGATAACATGTAAAAAAATCTAAACTTTTTGAAATCATTTAGTTTATGTAATACAGTAACCACGTGATCTCTATTTAATAATACAATAACAACAGTAATAAGGAAAAAATATATAGTAAAATCTCTAAATAGCGGTCACTAAAATTTGCTGCAAAACTGTCCGGTATATAAAGATGGCCGTTATTGGGAGGAAAAACAATTATTTCTATGCGTTGTTTATTAAAATCTTTTAAGTATGGAACATAATACGGTTCGCTATACGGTACTATACATCTGCATTAAAAAATAACTATAAATGTGCTGATGCAATATTAAATAATTAGACCATATAATAATAGTGCAGTAAATAGAGATATATTTTTGACAAAAATAATAGTAGGATACCAACTACGCCATGTAATTGTAAATAGTATAAAGTATATATGCAAAGAAACGTGTTTTTTTTCAACTTTTTTTACCTAAGTGAAAAGTAATAAACCAATGTTAATGGTGTAAAAAGAAAAGTTATAGAAGATAAAAATCTGAATAAAATGAGCACCAATTAGACAATTCCTTTTCGGTATAACACATGAATTTAAGGTACTTTATACTATTTACAATTACATGGCGCAGGTATTCTACTATTATTTTTGTCAAAAATTTACTAACTATTTGCCCTATTGACTGGGGTATAATGGAAGAGTCATACATATTGAGTACATAATACATACATTTTAGATAATATGTACCTATTTTCTAATTGCTTGTTATACCTATTACAATAATTAATTACATACATATATATACTATTAAATTACATTTTTGTGAAATATTTTTGTATTGAGGTTTGTTTTACATTTTTTAAGTTTAGTTTGTGAAACAGAAGATTCACATTTTGATAAAATTTGAAGTACTTTTACCACTAGCTCACTCTTATCATTAGAAAATAGAAAACTTTGCACATCTCTTAGTTTTTCACACACTTCACCCATATCTTTGACATAAAAACTTTGGATTCTTCTGCACCACTTTCATTGTTCGAATCACAGCCTTCTCTATAGTCTAATTCACTGATTATATCTTGAATACTTAAATTGGGGCTTTCGGTCAAAATATCACAACCAACAGATGCATAATTTTCAAGGCTTACACGTTGATTACCTTCTAGTAATACAGAAAAAAGCTGAGCTAGTGGAATTTCGTCTTCTTCATCGAAATCTTCTTGCAGGACCTTTTCCCGAAAATTCTCCTTTCGCAAAACGTTTAGTAATTGTAATAAACAAAACGTTTCTTAAGGCTACTGATATTCAAACTAAAGCGCTGGTTAAATTGATACTTTTTTCCGCATCTTCAAAAAGACGTTCGGTATTTGTGAATGTTAGCAGCATTTTGATTAAAAACTTCCTGCAGGCCATCTTAAAGTTTTGGATAATTCCTAGATCCAGTGACTGGCAATGGGGTGTGGTGTTTGGGGGTAGAAAAACAATGTTCACATTTTCAAGAGTCACTTTGAGATGAGAGGTGGCATTATCCAGAAATAATAAGACTTTTCTATTTTTTTTTCATTTTTTCATCAATTTTTTTTAGCCAGGAAGTCATAATCTTTACCGTTATCCAAGTTTTTTATCAGATACCCATTCTGAAAGCAATTTGTTGATGTGAGAGCCTTTAAAGCATCTTGGGTGTTTACTTTTTCCAATGATTAACGGATTTTCCTTATCACCTTCCACATTTGTGCAAAATAAAATTGTCAATCTTTATTTTGCAGCTTTTTTACCACTTTTTAAAGAGAACGTTTTGTTTGGCATCGCAAGGTAAAAAAGTCTGGTCTCGTCAGCATTGCACACATTTTTGGGTGCATACTCCTTCAATATTACTGACAACTTTGCTTTCCAAACTTCAACAGTGTCCAGGTTAATATCAGCTGACTCCCCGAAAATTGTTTTCAAGGTTATGTTATGTCTTTGACAAAATTTCTCAAGCCACCCATTTGCAACTTTAAAATCCGTCATTTTTTAATTTTCAGTAACTTCCAATGCTTTCTCTTTTATTAAAGGTTCAGATATAGGAATATTTTTATTCCTAGCTTTACAAAACCAATTGTAAACTACTCGGTCAATTTCTAAACCTTCAGTTTTAGGAAATTTTCTCTTCTGATCTGTATTGAAACCTTCTTCAAATAGCTTTTTAATCACATTTGTTTTTTAAAATAATGTTAACTTGTGTTCTTCCAACACTAAATTTTTCAGCCAACTTACTAGCACTGGTATTGAACTTTTCACTTTCCACAATTATATCAATTTTCTCTTTAAGAGACAAACGTTTTCTTTTTAGCGACATTGTAATTTTTCTGTACGTCTATAATTGTAACAGCACTGTTGAACATACTATGTACGCAAAATACGATTTTTGGGCTGAGCTTAATGAGCCGTTTAATTGCCCTTTCTCTGTAATTACTTAACCCAATGAAACAATTATATATTATTCACAACTAAGCTGTTGTCTACTAATGACCTTACTTTCGAATGGCCGGAAATGGGAGGAAGAATTACATGTATTTTTCCAAGAAAGTTTACAAATAAGTGGCCGTGACCGTTACCAAGAGGTGGTCGCTATTAGAAGGGTCATTAATGTGGATATTTCCGTATAATTGGTTTTTGACTTGGAAAACTTGGCCGCTTTTAAGAGGTGGCCGAAAATAGAAGTTTTACTGTATAACATATTCTGTAAAATAAAATTTTTGTAACTTTTACTTTAATCACTTCGAAATCTTCACTTTTTCGAGATAAAAAGCATCAAACATTTTTTTTAATTGTAGCATAATGATGCTTAGTTGCCCAACATATTGCTTTTACACATAATTTTATTTTTTATTTTTTGCCCACGATTTATTAGCCCTTCACACTATTAGTTAATATGATGATTGTAGGGTAGACGTAGATAAATATTTTTTTATTTCTTTGTATAGATACGTACACAGTTTGAATGAGAATAAATCATTTTCGACAAGAAAGGATTGTAAGTTGTACACTTTATCATATAATTACGCATCATTATTACAACTATAAAAAATTGATGGCATTTACGTATAATAAGTAAGTTCATTGACAATTTAACCTTGCGCATCAATAGCGCTTACTAAACGCATTGGTAAAAATGCTTTCTTATTCATTACCTAAACATTACGTGACCCAAAAACATTTTCATAGGATGCATCAATTGTGATTGATTAATTATCTCGAACGAATTACGACATAACTGTGATTAAGTAGCAAATAAATAATAAATATCAACGGAAGTATAGTAAGTAAATACATTTTTAATAACACATCTTGTGCAAGAGTTGAGCTGATAATTAGAAAAAAAGGTTCCTTTGTTTGATCACAAAATTAAAATATAATTACCTAAATGCGAATCAAATCCTCGGTATGTAGGCGTATATACCTTTTTGTATGATCCCAAGTGCCATTTTCCGACTATGTGGGTCGAGTATCCTAATTCCTTCAGGTATTGGGGTAAGAGCTTCTCGCTAAGAGGCAATCCTCTAGGTTCACCCCCGTAAAGTATATGATGCTGCATTCCAGTATGTATCGGATACTTTCCGGTCATTAGAGAGCTTCTCGATGGTGTACAAATTGGGGATACATAGTAATTATTTAAAATTATGCCAGAATAAGCCAATATATCGATGTTTGGTGTTAGTATTTGAGAGGATCCATGAAAACTTACATCGTTCCAACCCTACCAAACCAACAAAGAATTTACAGACATACACGCACAATCAAACTAATTAATATTCACTTTACCAAATCGTCGGCCAGAATAAAAATTATATTTGGACGCGAATTTTGAGTCGCACTGAAACTCGCACAAAATATTATGGAGAGCGTTTTGTAAATGTTCATCTTGGGCTTATTGTATCCGACTGATGCGCGTATGTTAAATCATCACAATAATCATAAGAACAAATTCGATACGAAATAATGTAGTGGTATTTCAATAACGACGCGTTGTAAAATATTCATGAGATTTTTTTAGTGAGGTATTTCACAATGTGCTACTGTATGCACTTTTTTATGAATTCTTTTATTGTTGACAAAATATATTAATTTAATTAACATAAATTTGTATACGTTTTAGTTAAATTTAATTAAAAATATAACCAATAAATTAAATTTAATTCAAAATAAATTGATGGATGTCATTATACAGTGAATTCCAAAAAGTACGCATCATATGGAAAACCTTTGTATTATTCATTATACCTTAGAGATTACTTAGGTTCGTTTTTATTTGGTTTAAAACCAAAATAACACTCATTGGGGTTGGTGAAAAGCCTCTTAGTACATGTCAAATATTCAAAAATGGTGTTTTTTTTGTAAAGATATCAGAAATAGTCATTAAGAAAAGTTGTTCGAAATGATATTTTAGACCTATAACCCGAGTTTCAGTTTAATCCCAAAAATTTTGTTTTTTTCGAATATCATCAAAATTTAGAAATGTTTGATATTTTATCAACTTTTAAATGCTTTTTGTTTGCGACAAAAAGCTTTTTTGAATAATTTAATATTAACATGTCAAATTTGACATGTACCAAGATCGCCGGATAACTCTAATATGTTGCGTTCATATCGACTATTTCTTACATCAGATGTTATCAAATTGTGTTTAGTGACGGTTCCAGATTTTGCTTATGGGGTGTGAATGCGTGGAAAACGTAAATATCCAACATTTTTTGTAGAACGCAACCAGTGGCGTTTTTTAGATTTTCGGGGCCCTGGGCCATCCGTATTTGGGGCCCCTTCTCCCTATAAAAAATTATTCAACAAAACAGATATTTTATAGGTTTATTATTTTTAAGTTATATAAATTATACAGGTTTTCTTCGAGCTTTTTGTAACGCAAAATCTTCAATTAAATCGTTAAAATCAATTTCTTGCAAAACATCATTTTCGACGCTCATCAGAGATAAACATTTTAACCGCTCCTGATTCATGCTGTTCCGCAGTTCAATTTTTGTTAGCTTCACTTTTGAAAATGATCTTTCGCCACTGGCATTGGTAATCATCAAAGACAAGAAAATCCGAAACGCAATTTCCACGTTGGGAAACGTTTCAACAAGAATGTTACCTTTTATAAGCTATACATATCGTAGATGGATATGTGAGTGTGATCATCAAGCATTTTTTCACATAACAAATAATGCTTAAAATGCTCACATTCCACTAGCAGCTCTTTTTCATTGACATCGTTTACATAAAACTTGATAAAAGTTCGACAATGAATTTCTAGCTCTTCTGTTCGTAAAACACTTAATCTGGAAAAGAACCCGAACAAATTCCTCAATTTTAAACTTTTCGCGGCCCTGTAACTGTATATCTTCTGTAGCTCTATCGTCATCAAAAAAAGTTAAACGAGAGCTCCTTTGTCTTAAACGGATTGTATTACTTTTGTATTTGAAGTCCGGGCAGATCCGTTTTGAAGTAGCTTCGTAGATTTCGAACTTGTCGCGTTGATCCTTTACAAACCCAGTCAGAGAGTTCACCAACTTTAGCGCTACATCGAGAGGAACACTGTCACTCTGTAGACTTTTCGACGTCTCGTTGCACCTGATTAAAATGTTGCTCCACATCTCGGTCAGCAAAACAGTGTCCAACGTCTGCATTTTCTTCAAAATGCCCCGAGCTTCGTTTCTCGTTTCTGGCAGTTCTTCTTGGTTATCTATACTCATCAGAGCCCTGATGATGCTTGGATAACTCTTCTGTAACGCTGATACAGCATCCGCGCGTGCAGACCATCTGAAAGACGTTTCACTACTATGCCTGCTCCGAGAGATTCATTTAACACGTTCCAACGATGAGTAGAACTTGCAAAGAATGTGTAAAGTTTTTGCAGAAACTGAAAGTAGTCTGTTGCTTTCATGACGCACCCAGCTGCCTGCCCGACGACAAGATTCAAACTATGTGCCAGACATGGGACGAAAAGAGCGGATGTACAGTGTCCTTAAGCTTCGCTTGCAACCCATTATACTGTCCTGCCATGTTTGGTGCATTGTCGTACGTTTGCCCACGGCAGTCCTCTAAATTTATACCATTTTCTTTAAGAAAAGATACAACGGTATCGGACAAGTACGCTGCTCCATGCCGTTCTATTGGTATGAAGTCCAAGAAACGTTCTACTGGGGAACATTCATTCACGACGAAAGTGAGCTGATCGACATGAGAGATATCAGGGGTAGAATCGACGCTTATCGAGTAGTACTTCGCTTCCTTCAGTTCTAAAAGAATTTTGCTTAATACGTGCTGTGCCATTATAGCTATAAACTCATTGCAGATAGAAGCTGACAAGTAGGAAACGTGTCCTTTACCTTTATTTGCATAATTCCGCAAATGGTCGGCAAGAAATGAATCAAACTTGCTCAGAAGCTCCAGCACGCCCAAATAATTTCCGTTATGTTGCGACCCGATGATTTGATTCTCGCCGCGGAACGCCAGACCTTGTGATGCCAAGAATTTTATGACCTCGACAATCCTTCTCAACACCCGTTTCCAGTAAATCATTTCCTCGTTCAGTTGGAGAGCGAGACGGTCACTAAGAAGACCAACGCTTTTCTTTCATAACAAATAAGTCAAGATGGCTTGTTTATGTCCCAAACTGTTTTCGTGTTTCAAAATGGAAGCCCCGGAATGTTTCCAATCGTTGAAGCCTTTTGAAGAATTGAAAGCAGTACACGCGGGCGAGAACAGACGACACGGAAAGCAGAACAAAACTTTCTGTGTTGGAAAGTATAAAAGCCAAGATCTGTCAACCGTCTCACCGTTTTGCAGTTTACGAGAAAAAACCGATGGGTTCAGACGTCTAACTTTGAATTTTCCATCGTGTTCCGTATAACTTCTTGCCGAATCAGAATAATCACATTTTTTGTTCTGAAAAAATTCAGGTCCTTTACTAATCCAGATAGAGCGATCTTCCTCGGTGAATTGTAACCAGTTAGCAGGGTTGTTTGAAATGGGTGTTTGTGTCCGGTGAGTTTCGTGTAGGTCTCCAGTTTGAGACTCAAACTCTTCATAGTCACGGCAAAGAGTTTTCGGTGCGGCAGTATCTGCCGAAGTCGATGGAGTTGCATCTTCTTGAGCAATAGGTGATGGAGGTAGTTAGAATCTGCCGGAATTGGAGCAGCAGATTCTCGAACTGTTGGTGATGAGAAGTATTTGTTCAGTTTGGGCAATTTCGCAATCATCTGTTTTTCTTCCGCAGCTTTTCGCCTTTTTGCTGCCCCACTTTGATAAGTTCGATCGATTGTATCGGGAATGCATACTTCTGCAATTTAATCAAATATCTATTAAATAACATAATAATTATTGTTTTCGTAGTAAGTTTTAAATTAATTTTTAATTTAAATAGAACTCATATTTCATTCTACTTAGAACTTACGTATAATGACTATGATTATGAATGATTCATTCATAAGCATGGAAGTTTGTTGTTATTTTTATTTTATTTATTTATTTTATGTGCATGTTATTACATAGATGTTTACAATTGTCATATACTTATAAAAATTCGTTAATAATTTAATATTTAAATCACATACAATTAATAAAACAAATCCAGGTAGGTAACGTAATTATAAAAAAAACAAGATAAAATGTAAAGGATCTTACAGCACTTTGAAGCGAACCATGCTTATGACTACTAAATTCAGTTTATTTTATAACAATCCCTTTTTTTAAAATTCATATTTAAGAAATTCCTTAATGTCGTAGAAGGCATTTTGGATAAAAAAATGTTTGAGACTATTTTTAAGTTGTTTAAATGGTAAACTTTTAATTTCGTCCGGGATTTTGTTCAGAAACAATTTGCTGTAATAATTAGTGCTAAATTTGCTAGATTTAAGTCGCAGATAATCCATGGAAATATCATTTGCTTGTCTGGTATTGTAATTGTGAAGGTTTTTGTTAATCACGTAATCTACATTAGACTTGCCCTCTAAAATACACTGAAAAATATATAAAGATGGGAATGTTAAAATCTGTAGTTTAGTAAATGTTGATTTAACGTCTGCTCTATAAGGTTTTTTTGCTAAAATACGGATAACTTTACGCTGGAGCTTAAAAATTCTATTAACGTGAGGTGAGTGACCCCAGCTAGTCAGAGCATATATCATGTGCGACTGAACGAGAGAGAAGTAAGCCGTGCTTATCACATCAGTTGGCAAATGGTTTACAAGGTTTCGATTTTAAGAAAATGCTTTTCGAATTTTTTTTTGCTAGATGATCAACGTGTCCTTCCCAGGTTAGAGAACACTCTAGTGTTACTCCCAAAAATTTTACATTTACTGGATTAATAAAGTTTGTGTTTCTGTGTGTAAACAAGATTTTTGATGTTTATTAAAATTAAATAAATTGAATTCATTTGGGTCACTTATCGTTACGCTGGTATCGGCTGCAAACAGAAGCAACTCAGCTGGTCCCACTGCTTAGGCAAGATCGTTAATATATATAAGGAAAAGTATCGGACCAAGTACTGATCCCTGCGGAACGCCATGGATGACCTCTCCGCAATCGGAAGAAATACCATTCAAGAGAATGTATGCTTATTATACTTGCTAGTTACTTGAGTGAATAAGAGTAATACAAAACGACACTCTTGAAATAATACGTTAGGTAATAATGTACGTTGTAACCGATACATAAAAAGGATAGCCATACACAAGTGTGCGCTCGATTCATCGATCAATCGGGATAAATAAAACGAATTAACTATAAGAGTGTGATTTTGCATTATTCTTACACTTACCTTTAATTCAAGCAGTGAAGCGACTAAATCGTGTACTTCGATGCAATGTTTGTCAATTTTAGCAGTTCCCCTTGTTTTAGTCAGAATTTTATAGAAGATTTTTACAGAAAACTCGCGATCAACGATACTAACGACAGGCTTTTGTGGATTGAGAAGCAGCCAGAGCAAACGAACTCTCAATGTCTCAATAGTATCGACAGCGGCAAATCATTACCGACCGTTGTTGCCACGTTATATTCATTTCAAGATGATTACTAATAGGTCGTTATTGGGAATTAGACCCCACAAGGTTAAAAGATTTGTCTTTATTTTAAATATAGTTGTTATCTTCATCTGAAACTAAAAAAAATGTTATAAAACGTTAAAATGGAATAAAAAATGCTGTATAATTACTTACAAGAATGGGGTTTTATATAGAAAATATGATTTCATCAAATTAAGTTTTCAGTTTTTACCATTACTCAACTACGTAAAAGATAACGAACCCCTTTCTTCTAAGTAATTAGACAACAGTTTTTATTCTATTTTAAATCAGTTGCTTTATAACAATTTCTTTTAATTGCTGATGATGAAGGTAACAACTAAACCGAAATATTGACGATATGTTGTGACTTTTTCAACCGCACAATTTGGGGGCCCCCAAGACTTCGGGGGCCCTGGGCCCGGGCCCTGGTGGCCCATGCCTAAAAACGCCACTGAACGCAACACAGTTCTCACTTAAGGAATGATGATATGGTGTGCAATGTTTTGATAACAAATCACCTTTGGTTTTTATTGGTAACCTAAATCCAGTTGGTTAGATTACCAAATGTGCGCGAACTTGTTGCCGCTCTTCCATAACTTGGTCAATCGTCTGATTTGTCGCCCATTGAACATGTATGATACGCGATTGCTCATTATTAAAAAACCTTTTAACTTTTTATTCTTTTGTTTTCAAAGCTTAATTGTTGTTTTATTTCATGAAAATAAACGGAAATGTCTATAATTTCGTCCAATTATCATATTACTTAACAAAAATATAAGAAAAAAATCAAATAAAATAGTTTTAGTTTACACTCTGTATCTCAGAAACCAAGCCGCTGCGGACTTAAGTTTACATAAACTTTTTATCTTAAAATTAGTCAAAGATTCACCCTTTAAAGTTGGTACAAGTACTTAATTCACACCCTGTATAGTGAGTGCCATCGGATCATCATACCTATTCAAGAGACAATTAAATTCATCAAAGATATATTTACGGAGGGATAATTGCATTTTCTCATCAGTGCTTACTACTACATTATTTAAATGGAATGATGAGAATTACAAACAAATAGATGATGTTTCAATAGGCAGCCCATTAAGCCGAGTACCTAATAGTCAATTTCGATATGGAATATTTTGAAGAAACTACAATAAAGCTCTTCTTTATCACAAAAGCACTGGTTTCACTACATAGATGATACTATGGTGAGTCGGCGCAAATGCTTTTACAAGAGCCATCCTCGGATACAATTCACCAAGGAAAAATAGAACATTAACCCTCTATCATTCCTGAATGTACTAGTACATAGAAAGATAAATGGAACATTAGATCACACTATATTTGTACACTGCACAAAGAATAAAACTACTATCCAAGACAAAGGTGAGCTGTACTGAAAACATTAGTCTGTCGAGCTAACCGAATATGTGAGCCCAACTCACTTCCACAAGAACTAAGACATCTGGATATGGCGTTATAAGCAAACAAGATGATGTATTGATATCTAGTTAGCCTATTCCTCGCATAAATCAAATATTGCGTTACCATAGCAACGAACAATAACTTATTAGAAGTGTCAGTGTAAAGTTTGACGTCAAAAAAGTAAACCAGAGTCACGCAATAAATTAAATGAAAAAAGATGAAGACCACTCTACGGAAAAATATTTTAAAGTGAAAAGACGCGGAAAGCTATCCAAAGGTGTTTTGTTTTTGCAGGACAACGCCCCTGCACACAAATCTCATGTTGCCATGCAAAAAATTAGTGATTTAGGGATTGAATTACTAGAACACCCTCCTTATTCACCCGATTTGGCTCCGTCCGACTATCACTTCTTTCCTCAACTGAAAAAAAGTTTAAAAGGTCGTAAATTTTCTTCCAACAAGGAGGTAATAGAAGCTGTGGAGGTCTGGTTTGCAGAGCAAGAAGAAAAATTTTTTTTGAAAGGTCTAGAGACGTTGCAGGTTTGCTTGTAATAAATGTATCCAATTAAGAGGAGAATATGTTGAGTAATAAAATATTTTGACATTGAAATTTTATTTGGTTCTATAGTAGGCTAAGAATTTTTCAATATATCCTCGTAGTTACAGCAAACATGAAATTAGAAAAGCAAAATATATTCGAAAGAATAAAATACCAATATTCCTTTACCAATCTGGCACCGTATGTTTACATTATGTGATGAACGTTACGAACCGTATAAGCAGAATACTAGAAACACATAATATACAGGGTGTTTCAGAAAGATGTGTACATGGCTTTACCAGAGGTTCTCTGGCTCAAAATAGTTGGTTGACACCTATAACCAAAAGTGTATCATAAGAACGCCAGAGGGCGTCAAACTTTCCAAAAAAATATTGTTTATTGGGAATAACTCGAGAACGGTTTGACGGATTTTATTCCGCTTTTGTATGTTGGTTGTCTGCTTTCGAAGACGTTTTTGTGTGTAATGTAGACAAATTTTGGATGCCAGGAAAAGTCGTTTTCATACGGGCACTGTCAAATAAATGATACTATTTTAACAACCGTCAACGATACGAAACCAAAATAATTCTGACAAATAAAATGAACAATTTGAAATTTTTTTTCTCTTTTGTTAAATTGCGCTAATGTTAATAGTTCGATCATAAAATAATTAAAATCACATCTATGCAAAGCAGAAAAACGTCTTCAGAAGCAGACAACCAGCATACGAAAGCGGAATAAAATCCGTCAAACCGTTCTCGAGTTATTCCCAATAAACAATATTTTTTGGAAAGTTTTGACGCCCTCTGGCGCCCTTATTTTGCACTTTTGATTATAGGTAAATTGGTGTCAAACGGTTCATTTTGAGCCAGAGAACCGCTGGTAAAGCCATGTACACACCTTTCAGAAACAGTAAAGGATATTCGATCACCATTATTATCGGCTGAAGTTTACCGCATACCAGCTTCTGTGGTTCAGTGTAGGTGCATTGACACACGTATAAAAGAGCAGAAAAGAAACTGTCGTCTGCATCAATGGGAATAATTTGCAGTTGCCGAACATGCTCTTCATCCAGGAAACCACGCTATAAAATTGGACAATTTGACACGGAAGAGCTATCGTCAACAACCCTCTACTATGTTGGGTTAAACATGGAAGCCATAGAAATTTACAAAAACCGGTCCAATTTCAACAAAAAAGAGGACGGTATCTGTATTAATTGAGTTTGGCATCCAGCGCTTAAAAATAGTAAAACTAAAACATTACCTAAGATAGAAGATCAGTCAACCATGATTATCCAACCATCCCCAGATGAGCAACCAAGTGTTAGTACTAGAATTAACGTCAGTCAGAGACTTGAAACGATTTCTATAATCACGCCATTCAAAATGTTTGCCACAGTAGCAAACAAAACGCTTGGAAGAAGAGGAATAAATTCCAACAGACCACAACTTAATTATTATATCTAACCTTTTTTTTTTGAAATAGTAATTTGATTGTAAATCGTAAATCGTCTGTTTTATTATTACCAACTGAAACTTTCGTGATGACGAATGGTAGTAGCTAGTTTGTGTTCATGGTACAGGAGCAGCAGTCAAATTGACGTGTAATACGTCTACTTAAAAAAATGACGGAGAGTGTATTTTTGGTTGGCGATCCTGTGAGCAATCGATGCGGTTGACGTTTATTGAAGCGTTAAGTGATTACATACGACTGAGCAATTTTTCTTTCAAAATGAATGCTGTAAAAATAAATGAAACAAACAGTCGTTCAAAAATCGCTTTGCACTGTGCGATGTAAAAGCAAAGGAATATAGTGACAGAATCATATAAAAGATGTGTTGGGAAGAAATTGTCAACATTTTTTGCCCACCAATAAAGTAGGTACAATGCAAGAAATGTGGTGTGCTTTTTGGGACTTCTTTTTAATAATTAAATTTTCTTCTTATCTATTTTCCAATATAAATTAACGTTGTTGTCCATAGTGTATTGAAATAAATCGTCGTTTAATAAAACTTCTGAATGTGTTTGTCAAGAAACGCGAAATGGGTCACCACTTTTACGACCCAAAGTACAGAATGGTGAAAGCAAAAAGAGAGTCCAATTACCAGAGTGGTATCTGTGCAACGCCACATTCTTAGAATAGTGTTTCTAAGGACTCATATTGGTGTATTATCGGGTTCATGTACATTTTGTCGTCCTATTTAGACATTACAACACAACTAAATAAATAAATAAATAAACTTATTTCTACAAATTTTTTAAAAATTAATTAATGGAAAAAAAACCTTAAAACGTACATCTATTTTCTTTAGAGTTTTTTTTGTGTGTTTTTTTTAGGGGTTTTTGGTGCACATATAAAATATGGAAGGTGATCAGTACCTTACAGTACTCTATGGTCAACAAGAAAAACATGTTGTTCCTGAGAATCACCACTTTGGTTTCCGGACCTGGTTATCAAGACCCTCCCGGATAAATAGGAAAAATGTACAACACAATTTCACAAAACACAATCACATTACACACTTAATTACTAGGGTGGGTAAGGGTTGGCATGTTTAGGTTTTAGTGGTTTTCCTAAACCTTGTAGTAAATGATTTGCCAAGACAAACCAATCCACAATTGCACACGGTTTCATAACCACACTGTACAGGTTTATACTGATCTTCTGGGGAACTATACATAACACTTACATCACAATACAATATTTAAAATGTACCATACGATTAAATTAAATAAATAAAATAAATCAGAGAGGGTGGACAATATAATTATTTCGCAGATATCTATAATTTAAATTCCGCGACTGTTCAAAAGTACATATATCTAATGACAATTGTAACTCCAATTCAGAACAAAAGTGTATTTGGAGTTTGCTAATTAAAAAGGAAGTATTTAACTTTTACCAAAAATGTTGTTACGCCACTGGAAAAAGTAGATAAGTGGTGTGAATTCTATTGCATCGTTTGAATTATTCTAAATTTGAATTTTATAAAAAAAAATACCCAATATTCCTTTCACATAGTAATGAAAAATGAGGAGTGTGTTCAATTTCTGGGTCCCATATTTTTCAAAGATAAAAAGTTGAGGATTTTTTACTAATGTCATTTTTGACAATTTCAAAATATTTGTGTGCTAATTGGGAGTTTTCCATTCTAATCACTATAATGTATCTTATAAGTGGTACTAGAAAATTAAAAATTGCATTATTTGTACATACCTAGAAAGTTTCTTAAAGTTAAATTAATTTATATTTAAGGGAACGTAACGCTATTGGCTGTGACGTCAAAATTCATATGTTGAAAGATGCATGCCAGATTTTTTCTCTAATTCAGTATTCATAGAGTCAACCTCTTACAAGTGACTATCAACTACAAGTGCAGAAAACGTTTTATAAGTAACTTGTACTAGTGACAATCATACGAACAGCAGGACAGCGACGGTTACTTATATGACCATTGACGTCACAAATTTGTTTTAAGCGGAAAATGATTTTTTGAATTTCTAAGAGTAATTTCTCGAAAACGGTCATTCAGATTTTTTTTTATTTCAACTTGGCAGATAGCCACAAATTGTTATTTATTCATATTTGAAAAAGTATGTATTGGTATTTGTAAATCTAAAATTATAGATTACAGATTAACTACATCTATCGAGTTACTGGAATCTACGTATTTTTTATCTTGAATTATTTGAATCTATTGTTTGGTAATTGTAGGTTTAACGCATAATTTATTTAATAATAACCAACATATAAATATAGGCACGGTGTGTTAAGCACAACGGAAATAAAGATTGAAACTGAAATCAAAAAGTCATTTCCTGAAATGCATCTATTAAAGTTCGCCAAAGATAATTTTTTTGTCATTATCAAAAATCATAACAAAAACAAAAACAGTAAAAAAATACGATGACAGAAATACAAACCACTTTAATAGTTTATCTTCAATTGCTTGTAAGTAACTATTTTATATTAATTAGTCTATGGCAGTATTAGTATTTAATGTCAGAAATAAAATTAATTGATAGTTGATTATGCTCTTATAGAGTCTTTCTAGGTGGAGCAACCTACTGATTGCAATTGCTGACGTTTTGCCCACCAATGTGTGAGCTATATCAAAGCTATCTACACTGAGATAGATACTGCAAACCTCGGCAATGCAACCTACTAAGTTGTTTTTGTTAACTCCGCCTCCACCTAGAAGGGCTCTATAAGAGCATAATCAACTATAAATAATATTTGGAGAAAACTCACCTGCAAAATTAATTCAACTAAAAATAACGTAATGGATTGTTGTATTCTTTAAAATTTTAATTCCATAAAACATAATTTTATTGAACTTCTTTCACGTTAATTAAATTTTGAATATACGATTTGATGACATCTAAGCAACAACGTAGAAATAGGAAAGAAGTTTGCTTACGGGTAAATTTTATTTTAACACTAATTTTGTAATAAGTTAATTCTTTTAGTTAATTAATTCCTTAAATTATGTACATAATGTGGCAATGTATTTTAGTTTATTTAATAATAAAAATTATGAATATAATAGGAACTCAATTCAATGTTGTTTTAAGGTTCAAACAAAATAAAATTTGGAAAAATTATAAAGAAAGACGAAAAAATTAATGTATAATTGTTTCAGTAAAACTAATTCAAACTTCCACTGTTTCTAAATAATATTTCTTTTAAAATAAAAATGAATTGAATTTCTGTTACCTACCCAATTTTAATTCTTATAAAATGTATTTTACTAGTATAGGTACTAAATGCATAATTTTAATTATTACGATACTATTTGGACTATGTGCACTTTTTTTAATCTAATGATAATTCACTTTGGAATTAAAATTATATACCTACACAATAAAAATTCTACACATTTTTATTTAAGAATTAAAATTATGTAAGTAAGAAAAACATGTTTTTATTCAATTATTCAAATTTAATTATAGAAAGTCAATTCACTTATCTTTATGGAATTAAAATTATCTACATAACGGAAACTCAATACATTCTAATGTAAGAATTAAAATTATGTACATAATTAAAATAAAATAATAATATAAACAAAAATAAAAAATGAATTAATATTTTCAACTTTTAAACAAAAATTAAAACTGCGTGTCTATAAATAAAATAACTAAATAATAATGATATTCGCTTTTTTCTATTTTTATTTTGTAAACGCGCACCTAAAATTAAAGTAATTTGAAATAAGCTTACAAAGTTCGAAAAACATTTAAATAAAATTATGTAATTTATTTTTTAATGAATAATATTTAAACATTTAAAATTTTCTAAATTTATGAAATTAAATACTAAAACGGTGTCCTATCTTAGTTCTTTGTTTACAGAATTGTCTTCAATACATCAATGCATTTACTTATACTAATTTTCACATAATTAAATTTGAAAATTGTGATCCTCAAAACCGTTCAAAATTATCTTACAGTCTATATGTCAAAGATAATGTCCAATACTTGGATTACAATATGACTTTGCCAGTTGAATTAGATCACCGCGTGGGTGTAAGTCAATCTTGATCCCACTTCATCTTTTTCAATAATATCGTTTAATAGGCACGTTTCATACTCGAATCTACAGTTAATGAACTACAATATACACAGTTGTTTACAACTTACGAAAAAAATTATTGTTTGGCCAATCAGAAGTACGGAGGAGAATTGTGGTATGATGCTCAAAGATCAATGCAACTCATTCCCGGCACTTGCCCTGTACCTAAAGTAAATGAACAATATGGAATTATTAAAATTTTTTATTAAATTATTTTTCAGCGACGTTACGTAGTAAGAAATAATAAAATGAATTTTTCCAAAATGTCTCTGCAAACATTTCCGTTCGGGAAACTGCGTATTACTATAAATGTGATGGAAAATGCAAATCAAAATGTTGTTATGTGCACGAGATTCCTGGTAGACAACAAATCTAATTAATCTTTGTTAATTAAAATCATTATTATATTTTAATATTTTGTTGAAAATAAATGCAATGCCAGAAAAACTCTTTGTATAGTGAAAACGTAAGTTGAGCGATTAACCATTAGCAATTAAAAATTAAAGAATAAACACGCTTTTATCTTTGCTACAAAGTAGTTACCAGTGCACTGTTACAAATATCTGTGTAAAACATGGCACCCAACGTGGGACAAGTTCAACTTGCAAGATGAGTAGCCAGATCCAACACCACATCGGACTGGATCTGATACCCAATCACACCATACCGTTATCGTTGTTTTCCTTGCTATGTTTACGCAAACATTTTGTTCATTGAACCCCTACTAGAATATTATATTATTACCACGTACCCCGGCAAGTAAAAAAAAGTAGATCAATTCTACAATGAGTCAAAGGTGAATGCAAATTTGGCGAACACATGCGCAGAAATAAACGAAATAGGATTTATTAACAATTGATAGAAGGTGTTCTCTAGATTTGGGTCTAAAGGGTGTCGTTGAATGGAATTTCTTCCTAATGTTTTGCGAACGCGAGTGGTTAACTTCTTTACAGGTCGTTTCATTTCAGATGTTTATTCTGGTTTAAAAGGGAGGGAGGAATCTCAATAGCTTCTCTAACCAATCTGTTATGATAATCGTTAGCCGCCACTAGTAACTTGGAGCTACCTTGTGATTCCCATTGCTACCGCTACCGCTGAGTTTTCGATGTGTCCTACACGACAGTTTGCTCGATGCTCTTAAGCCTACTTATCATCGATCTCTTAGTGGTTCCTATGTATACTTTGTCACAATAACAAGGTATACGGTAAACACCGGCCGCTAAAAGAATATCTCTTTCGTTCTTTTGTTGATCGGGTGGTCTGCTAAATCTTTTTATTTGGTTTGAAGATAGTTTTGATCTTGTGCCTTTTTAGGATTTTACTTATGCGGCTTGTGACCTTGGATATGTACGGTAGATATGCGTGGGCGGTAATGAATCGATTTTCAGATTTTGGTGTTCTTGATCTTTTGGGCTTCATTGATCATTCGACCTCCTTTCTAGTGTACTCGTTAACCTTAAAGGTATTTAAGGTGTTCGAATTCAACTTAAACATTATTCCTTACATTGATAAGGCATGCAGATACCTGTTGCGGGATCTAGTTTGTTTTCTCGTTTTTCACCAGCACATCTATGAAGACAAGTTGTTGTTTATCTTTTGTCTTCAGAGTGAACTGGCTTTCCTATGCGGTGTTTTCAAACGACAAAATTATCATCTACGTACTAGAACCATATCGCTGGTTTGTACTGTCCCGATAACTTTCTCCTCAAAATTCTCAATGAAGACATTGGCTATCACTGGATTCAGTGGACTTCCTATCGTTACTTTATTCACTTGTTCAAAGAACTTTCCAGACTTTAATGATACTTTGGTAAACCGAAAAACCAAGTTTGCGAACAAAAGCTACTAATTCCTTAACATAGATGTTGGTCTTTATGTGGTTGGAGTAGAGATGCCAAGTACTTAGGTAAAAAGTATGTTGGTGATCTAGCAGCGTTTACTTTTGGACTCAGTGGTACATCTGTCTTATGAATCTCGAATATCACGTAAAGTCTTAGAAGAACAGCTCCAGAACTTAAAATTCGTTCAGGTAAGTATTCCTCCAAAAATTCAATTTAAAATAAAAATGGTCTTTTGAGACCCCTACCTCCACACTGAAGGAGTCCAAAAGACCATTTTATTTTAAATTAAAATTGTTTTTGAGTATTTTCTAGTAAAGAAGATGACTTAATGAGTGAATTGGTCGTAATCTTGTTTGCGTCGAAACATTCTTCACGTTTGTAGCTTGCAGGACCTAGGTGTTTAATAATTTTTCGGTTGTAGTCTCCGGATTTTAAAAGAACGGTGGCGTTTCCTTTATTACCTGGCAGAATGACCATATTCTGTGTTCAGGTGTCTGATTGCTGCTTTCGTGATAGAGATTGTATCTTCGATCTTGAGTAGTTCGTGACGTCTTGGAGGAACAGCTTTACATCAAATTCGTTTATGAGTATTTTCTGGTAGAGAAGATGACTTGATAAGTACATTGGTGAGTCGCAGTTTACGTCTGTAGCTTGCAAGATGTAGGAGTTCCATAATTTTTCGGTTGTTTTTAGAAGAACGATGGCGTTTCCTTTAGCCATATCCTTTTCTGCGTTCAAATTTCTTAATGCTGATTATTGCTTCTGCATCTTGTCTGCTTGTTGGATTCGTGCTGGAGATAGTATCTTTAATTGTGTGTAGGAAAACTGTAAAATTGTCTCCTTTGGCCAACGGTCTTGTCTCGTCCTCTGTGAGCACTTTGTCTGTTAGTTTGGCCATTACTAGACCGTGGTTAAAGCTTAATGTTTTCGGCGCTTGTCTCATCTTGAACTTTTCATATTTCCAGATTTTTGTTGTGTTTTGTGCTATGGAGCTCGTTCTTCATGTTGTAGAATGAGATTGCATGTGACTTCCAAATCCTGTTGTGTGAAGCTGTTGTCGAGTACAAAGTTCTGCCGAGTTCTGTTTGCTTGAGCAGCTTTGATAAATATTTTTTGTTGAAGAAACTCTGGTACGATGATAGTATCTCGACACACTTTGTCTGACAAATTGGTTTAGGATTTCGCGGCTTTTTGTGAACAAATATGGGTCTAAAGACCGTCGTCAATTACAAGATGAACAACTGGTCTTCTTCGATGTGCTGGTGAAAAAGCGAACAGACAAACTAGATCACACAGTGTTTAGAAAACCTACATACACGGACAAGTACCTGCATGCCTTATCAAACCAAGATTCAGACCAAAAGTACAGAATAATCATAAGCCAGTAATTCAGACCAATAATAAGGCGAAGAAATGACAATGAATCTGGAAAGCCAATAATTTTATATGTTGTGAGGGTACTTAGAAAATCTTAACTTGAAATGTAAGACCAATATTTTCTACCTGCATTTTCCGCCATCTTGAATTAAGTAATATTTTCTTGTTTTTGCTGTAACTCGGTTCCCGATCGAGATACAGAATTATTGTTTTATTTTTTGTTTCCCTTTCGACGATCTACAGTTTAGGTCCTATGATTACCTGTTATTGTTAGTTATTGAGATATTCAACAAAATAGGGAAAAATCCAATGGTTTGATCTGGTTTTTCAGGTTTTTCGCTTTTCTTTAATAATTATCAAAAATATGTTTATCATAAAACTTGTAGAGGGTATTCGTACGAACAATTTGACGTCTTTGTCAGAGCAAGTGCGTCCGAAGAAAGCAGTAAATTATGGCATTGAATAAAGAAAACGTATTATGGTTGGTTTTCTATAGAAATACAGAATTGTAGTTTGGTTATTTTGTGTTTCTTTTCCGACAATA
The DNA here is from genome assembly GCA_030710515.1 of Abscondita cerata. Classification (NCBI taxonomy): domain Eukaryota; kingdom Metazoa; phylum Arthropoda; class Insecta; order Coleoptera; family Lampyridae; genus Abscondita; species Abscondita cerata. The sequence goes on along the minus strand of JALBCR010004459.1, from coordinate 176,532 downwards.
TACAATTTAAGTTCTATAAACTGTTCAATGTTCAAATATGTAACAAAATAGATAAAAATTTCGAGATTGATATAGTTTTCTGTGTTTTTTTCTCTTTTTCCTTAATACATTTCGAAATAATGTCTATCATCAATTCATCAAACATGAAGAGCATATTCGGTCAAACAATTTACACTTTCTTTCTCTATGGTGTGTTCTAGGGTATCACGAAAGTTTTCATTTTATAGCTAGCGTGATTGTATAAGTTGTAATGGGTTCAAAATAAAGGACTAACACAGTGATATTATGTTTCACACTGATGGAATTTATTATACAAAAATAATTTCAATTTCAAAAAGAATTTACGCCTCTCTTATCTTTGATACCCCTGGTTCACAGTCCATCTCTTGAGGATTCTCCGACTATTGATTCATCTTTAGAATCTAATTTGTTGTCACTCATTAGGACGTTGACTTTGGTAATGATTTTGCATGTTTGTCCACTACAGTTCAGACAAATGAGTGATGTTCTATTTCTTGTGATACATTTTGCGTATCGTTGATATCGTAGGGCATTGTGCTTCTCACCGCCATATACGGTAATGAGCAAATGTTCTCCTGTGGATGTTAGAACCTCCGGATCTACGTGCTTTCGTTTAAATGATTGAAGAACCGATCGATGATAAGAATTCCGTATGTTTTTCGATTTCCGACGCTGAACAAAGATAAGGTAGCATCGCAACCACTGAATGTATCAACAAAAAATATGTTTTGGAGAGTAGATTGATCCTCATCATCGATGAATTGTGTTTTTTTCTGTTCGTTCGTCGACAATTTCCGCTGATCTTTAATTACGTCCCCACAAAATGAACACATTATTCTCGTAATCAAATATAAGCTCGAGCTGTGGCGTACTTGACGATTTTGTGGCGCGACAAAACACGCAATTATGATCCTAGATAAAAATAAAGACATCAAAAATAGTAGGTAAAAAGTTCATAGACCTAAACTGTATATCGTCGAAGGGAAACAAAAAATAACCAACAGTAACTAATAATTAACAATTCTGTATCTTGACGGGGAACCGACTTATAACGGAATCAAAAATTCACTTAATTCAAGATGGCGGAAAATGCAGCTACGAATTTTTGGTCTCAAATTTCAAGTTAAGCTTTTCTAAGCACCCCATTGTTATTTCTAAATGTACAGAATTACTGCACTGTCTAGAAGGATTTGTGAACCAGAGAAACTTCAGCTCAAAACTGTGTTTGAGGCAAACGGGTTCAAGGAAAGATATTAATAACGCTCGTATGATCAAGAGGACCAAAATCTGAGAGTAACCTTCGTTAAAACTACACCAGTCAATGTAAAATTTCAACAAACATTACGTTGGTCGTTTCTTCAGAAGAGAAAGTGCCAAACGTGGCGAGTCTTTGATACTGGTTAATAAAAATCTAAAACATAGAACACAAAGACATTGTAAGCCTCTCAGTTAAACCAACCATTGAAATACCTTGTGTGGAACTAGATTCTTACCTGAATAATATAATTCAACAATTGATGTAAATGGGAAGCGTTCTGTAGGGTCAAGAATAGAAATTGGGGTTCTACAGGGTTCAATCCTCGGTCCGTTCTTATTTCTCATTTATACGTTGAATTACCGTATTTTGTGAAAGAAGATGAGATAGCTCATTTTGCGGACGATACATTACTTTTATTTAAAATAAGACGGAAACTGTTTTGGATAATGTAAATGATATTTTGTCTATAGTTGTACATTGGTTCCGTGGCAATAATTATTGACACGGAACCAATAATCTATTGTTAACTTGTAAAAAAAATAAAATGAATTAAATTGTCAAAGCTAATGTAATACCTAGAGTACATAATAGAGAAGAATTGAATCTTGTGGACACCACAGTATTCTTAGGCATTATTTTAGATGCAAAACTGCAATGGGGACCATGTAGTCAAATTATCCAACAGACTTGGTTCTGCAGCATTTGCTGTAGAAATGACGATGAGATATTATAAACGAAGGTTAGTTTACTTCAGCTACTTCAATAGCATCCATGTCTTATTTACGACATTGTCTCTGGGATCATTCAGCTGTCGCAAAAGAGGGTTGTTCTATCAATCTGTAAATTGTTTAGTAGACACTCCTTAAAAGAAAATTTAAACAAATTAATATATTAACACTACTATCTCAATATATATTCAATAATTTAATATTTGTACATAAAAATATCGAACAATTCAAAAACAATAATGAGATTTATAACATTAACACTTGCTTTGGTCTCCACAAAACAGTCAATAATTGTAAATCTTCTAAATGTCGATGTATACGTTTTTATAATAAAAACCCTGTAGAAATACAAAATTATTGTCTCTAAAAAAATTTAAAGCTTTTATAAAACAAAAATTTGTTAAAAAGGCACATTTATACAATTATTGATCATTTAGATGATAAAAATGCATGGGATTAAGTTATTGTAAATAATATTACTGTGTAATTAGTAAGTAGCTAATAGTGTTTATACATGTAGACGACAAAAAAATGATAAACATTTATCCCATTTTTGAGAAATAAAAATACTATATTAACATCGTCCACGCACACTTACCAATCATATCCAAAGTCATTGATCGCATAAGAAAGAATTCGAAAGATACACGACATCAAAACTATTTTCAAATCAAATAACAAGATTCAGCAGACCAAGAGAACAACAAAAGACAAAAAAGATCATTTTTGGAGCAGCCGGAGGACCTAAAGAGCAACGAACAAACTGTCGTCTAAGACACACCAAAAAGTTAGCGGTAGCACAACGTGCGCTTAGAAATAGGAATCACAAGATACTCTTCGAAGGTAGAAGGACCTTTGAAAAAGCCGTTAGCAAAACATTAGGAAGAAATCTCAATCAACGACAGCCTTTATACCCAAATCTAGATTACACTAGTTCACAAACAGACCGCAAAAACCTAACAAATTTGTCAATTGATAGACAACTGAAAGGTTTAATCCGTCTGTCATTTATTATATTTAACGCGAATGATCTGTTCTTCTCTTAGCGTACATAAGTGAAAATCTTGGTCGGCTCAATGACAAGTTAGCCCCATGATGAGTTTTTATATTTGCTTTTCCTAATGAATCTTTCTTATATCTTTAATTTGCCCTCACGCGAATCTTGTGTTTTTAGAAAGGCGACCTTTTGGGTCATGCGATTTCGGCCGAAATATAAAAAAAAGTAATCCGTTACAAAACTCCACATTGCGTATAATAACGATTTAGAAAAAAACAGTTCAAACAAAAGTTGTAGAAAACGTAATTTACAACTTTCATCACATCAGGATAAATGTGTTTGTAAATACTTATTTTTTAAATTTTCGTTAAGTAGTTAACAAATAAATAATAGTTGTGCAAGTTAATAATTCTAGTCAAACAAATATTATTTGTTAACAAATTCGTATGTCTACTAAATTCTTTGTGCGCGTTTTTTAATGGTGAATTGTATAAAAGACCATGTATTGTTAGCAGTGTTTCCTAATTTGGTGTTAATTTTTTCGAATTAGTACTAAAGTCGTTATTAAATTTAAAATCAATAAAAATAATAATTGGTAATAAAACAACATTTAAATTCAATTTTAATTTAATGTTACAAGAAACAATATTCTTAAATTCCATAAAATTCTCGCACTAATAATAATTTATACAAAATCTCCACAACAATAATTTGTATTGAAAAATACAGTCTATCATACGTACGATATTTAAGAGTAAATCGAGCTATTTATATTTACACCGATAAATTAAAATAAATACTAACTATCGTTAAGTAATCAAACAATAAAAGTATTTGTAGCAAACAGTCAATGTTGCGCTAAAAAATTAAATGCACAAACTTTCTCAACTTTAGGACTTATAGAATTTCTAAATCACAGTGTCGTATTTCCGGATGCTTTTTCTGAAAATTTTCAACAGATTATAAAAGTAAGGAGCGTTCAACTAGTTAGTTACCCTCAATTTCATTTCTATTCGATCAATTTCACCTCCCATCATATCCACTATGCTTTCGCCGTGTTTCAGCATAAACTCTTCTAGTTGATCTATGTTCTCGAATTTCCTGACTTCCTACAAAGAACTGGTCTAAAACGGATTAAGAAATTTGAGACTTACATCTAATAGGGCATTTAAATCCTGTTTGTCCAGATACATTCGTGTCAACTCTCGCCCATCAAAATCCAGTTCTGCTTTGTATCGAACCAAGAAGTTACCCATGTCGATACCTTTAACATCGTGAATTGCTCTTATCATTACGTCGGTTTCCAGTTCCGCGTTGATTTTATCCAAGTTTTCTTGAGGGATGGATCTAATAAAAGCTTAAGGTGAGTAACAGTAACAACTAATTTTGAACGCACCGTCCGACTAAAGCGGCAACATTAGTGTATATAATAAAAGAAGCAACTGATCCTAAAATGCACCCAACTAGCAGTGAACCTAGAGCATCCGGCACCGGGCTGTGGGTTAAAGACGAAACACCCATGCAAGTACCGGCAACTAACACACCAAGGACGGCAGCAAAATCTTCTAAAAGCACTACGTTGACGCTAGGATCCTGACCCCTAGTAACTACAATTTCGATTTAATCGAGTCCTCAAATGGCTCAATTAAAACTTACTGTAATCTCTAACAGACATGTTGGTATTTCTCGCACCCCTTCTCACAGAATTGTAAGCTACTAAGCACGTGGCGCCTTCCGATACTAAAGACCCGGCGAGTATAAAATATGCCCAATAAAAATCTTCAATCGGTTGAGATGTGAGCAACCCTGTGACGCCGTGATAAAACGACAAACCTGTACCCACACAAAATATTCCGACGCCAGATATCAGCGAAGCTACGTATTTCATATTTGCATAACCGTAAGGATGATACGAATCTGCAATCTAAACATAAAACGTTTGAGATCCAAAAAGTGTGCTCATAAAAATACCTGAATAGATTTGTGAATTCCGTAAGCCAAAATAATTTGATTGATCATGTCAGCTAAAGAATGAATACATTCGGAAAACATACTGTGGGAACCGGTGTACATCCATGCAAACAACTTAAACAAGCAGTTGGTCGCATTTCTAAAAACGCACAAAATAAATGGACATTTTTTTTTTATCCCTCAAGTATTACATAGCTATTGCCGTTATGACGACTTTTCCGGACCGTCCCATTAAACCTTCTTCGGCTTCCTCCATGCCAGGAGTTTTTCCCAATTCACGTCGATAATCTCTCAACCGCCTCTTGACAGTGAATATATCTGAAAATCAAATAATTATAAAAATTAAGTACTTTTCGAAGTTTAATTTACTTTGCTGATACTTTTTCCTTTCAATATCGCGTTTAAGTAATTCTTTTAATAAATTTTCTTTCGAGCCCCATATTTCTAAAGCCTTCGCTTCAACGTCCTTTCGCCAATACACAGTGATGGGAGGTTCGTTTCATATGGAGATCTTCGTTTAGTTTTCGGTAGCGATTCCAAATCAGAGGGTTTTAGAAGAAAGTCCGACATTGCTTTGACAGGGGTTATAAAATTACGTTCGAGGGATGATGCAGAAAGATCAACCCTTTTTCTTTTCTTTGGTGGTGGTTTAGCTGAAAAACGAATCTGCACTCAAGCTTCCATAGGATGTGTACAAATTTTATACATTTATAGGTACTAGCTTGTAAAACGAACTCATAAGGTACTTATCATACGCAAAATTTGTGTGCAAAAGTTGCAAAACAGCCTTATAGGCAACTTATCATACACCCTAGAGCACCACACACATTTAAATTTTTAAATAATTTTTCACAGACTGCAAACTGACAATATGCTTTACCTGGTTCTGAATCATCTCTTTTTAAATCTAGTATTTTCTCCTTCAACTTCAAAAGCTTCTCTGTGGATATAAGCTTTGGGTTCTGTAAACTTTTTTCTTTAATATTATCTAAATTAACTTGTTTAACACCATCATCATTCTTATTAGCAGAGTCCTCATTATTTAGTGGCCGTTCCTCAGGTTTGTTCTTAACATTCTCATCCTTTATATCCAAAACGTTACTGGTGGAAATGTGTAATATCTGAGGAACTTTTTTGAAAGAATTGAACGAACCCTTTTGCCTGACTGTTATACATATTTGTCTCTTTATCACGTCTAAAACAAAATCGGTTTTTAACATAAAGCGACAGTTCATTTTACTTACATTGGCTGTGCCAGTAACATTTGTAGGAATTACAATAAATGTTATTAAGAAATAAGCACGAACGTGATAACATTGTAATTAAACTTTGGAATGTTACGGGTTGGTGCAGTTACAAGAAGTTTTATGTTAAGAGATACATAACCTTAACATATCTTAGATATTAATGGTACACTTAGAATAATGTTTTAATAAAATTTATTTCTGTTTTTAAATGCACAAATCTGACATTTGAAGTTGGGTTATATTCTATCTCTGTTTAATTTATCAGTGTCAATATTAGTTTGTTTTCGTTGTGGGAGTAGGTAATGTAGGATACTACTTCACGAACACATACAGGATATTTAAAATTATTTTCTTTTAATAGACAAAACATTAAAATAATAGTTCTTAAGTTGTTCATTGTTATGCATGTATAGCTACAAATATTATATATATATATAAATATGATTGTTTGTAATAATTATATTAATATGAAATAGACAACCAACCATACACTAATTTTCACAAACACCAATAGCTGGTTGCCTAACATACCTTCGCTTAATTGTTGCCAGCAGAATATAATAATGCAATAATATACAGGATGGTTCATTAGTGCGAGAAAGGTAGATATCTCAGAAAATATTTGGGTTAGAAAAAACTTTCGCAATGAAAGTTGTGCAAAGCAATGAGCTACACATTTTAAAATTATTTTCGTTTATACCAAAGTTTTTTTAAACAGAACCACCGATACAAATTTTGATTTCTTGGGAAATTCTAATTGACTTTAGGCATTATACATAGTGTCTAAAATGGAGGGTTTTCGCATTATTTCACTTTTTCCGGAAAAATTGACGTTTCGAAAAAATTAAATAACTCAGTTATCCTAAAATTTATCCAACTGCGATTTCGCAGTTTTAATATGCATTACATGTGCTAACTACAGTTGGTTGTTCACCTTTCCAACCTCGCTTGGTTTTGAGTAATCAGTTATTTAAACTGAACTCCCTAAATTCATGGATAACTTGATTTTTCAAATGGCACTACCTAATTTTGTATTTAACGTAGAATCTCATAAGCTTTCTAATGATAATATTGTAGGTATCTAACTGTTACGGATTTTTGCGAAGATATCCACCTTTCTCGCACTAATGGGCTACCCGTTATGTAGAAATATGCGCATACATATCTTTTTAAAATAATTAAACACTCAGGGTATTCCACCGAATATGCTGGTATTCAACACTATTCATTCTCAGCTCAATTTAATTATTAAAAAACTAATTCACAAACTAAAAAATTCCTCTTCTTACGATATAAACTAGTGACTAATGTTAACTATCTCTTATAGTTTATAGTATAAACTTTATACCATACTTCAAATTCAACACGCACAGCCAGCGTATAGTATAGAGAAATATATTTCTTATGGAAAATTTTTTCACCGCGTTGTAACTTTTTTTTTTCCTGAGTACTAAACACCACGTTTAAATACCTTCGTTTAAGCTTAAGGCGAGCTCAAGCTAAGAAGATTATACAGGGTGTTAATTAAATACTTGTACACACTTTAAAGGGTGAATCTTTGACTAATTTTAAGATAAAAAGAAGTTCATATCAACATGGCCATGAGTCCGCAACGGCTAGGTTTGTGAGATACAGGGCATCCAAAAACATTATGTTATTAGGTTTTTCGCTTAAATTTTTATTAAGTAAGATAGAAATTGGACGAAATTAAAAAACTCAAATATTAACTTAGTTGTTTGTTTAACGTTAGAAGGCGCCATACATTGTTGTTCCTGAATTTAATTAAACATACATTTTTTTGTGTCGCATTGTGTGTCATTTTTGACTCCATTCAATTTTACATACAAAAGGTACTTTTAGAATTTGTCGTTATAAGTAGTCGTTTTTGATTAAAACGGGTTTGAAGGAATTTGCGTTGGAATTTTTTAAGTTGGATCATTTTCGTGTAAGCAAAAAAATACTTCTTTAGCATCATGTGCTATGTTACACTATCACATTACATATCACTATCAACAAATTACTGTTAATTAATTAATTAGTTTATTATTGTTAAGTAGAATTAATACATGCGTTGAAGTAGGCGGTGGTCTTTTTCAGCAATTATTGTAAATGTTTAGTTTAGTTTTAGTCTTGTAAATGATATAAAAGTTTGTAACCAGATAATACAATCAATAAAAGATACATTTTATGCTTTTCATTTATATTTTTTAAAAACTCGGAAATGATCCAACTTAAAACATTACAACGCAGATTTAAATTCAAAAATACTAAGGGTAGGTAGGTACCTTTTGTATGTAAAATTAAATGGACAATAGGTCTTCTTAGTCAGAAATGACATACAATACGACATAAAAAGTTATGGTTAATTAAATTCCGGAACATCAATAAGTTAATATTTTTAGTTTCTCGTCATCAATATCCCGAATTTCTTAAAAAATAGGATCTTCAGCCGTTTTGATATCGAACCCGTACAAGAATGATATTCCAACAGCGAAAAAAGAAAGGGAAGAAAAAGAAAGACAAAAAAGTTAAAACTACAATTGAAAAAAGGAAACAAGGATAAAAAGAAGTGTAGACATTTATTTTAAATTTGGCGGTATTTATACTATTTACATATAGTATTCTACGTTCAAATACATAAATTGGTTTCAAACATAAGTACTCTCATAAGACATAAACATTAAATACTAATAAAATATAAATCATAAACCACAACCGACCGTAAACATATACGTAATCATAATGGCCGAAACCATGGCGTTGGCGTACCGGAACCTTCCCTTCCCCACCACCAACTGTAGTCCTACTATCAACTTAATTTGAAAACTTAAAGCGGGAAATTTAAAATTAAATTTGTTGTTGTTGTCTTCTGCTCCTCGTTATATACCTATGTTCCGTTACGGTTGGTTGATGTCGATGAGTGACGGGTGGTTGGTTTTCGATGGTTGGTTGATCTTCTGTTTGGTATCGACTAATTTTGTGGCGACATTTGTTTTCTTTTTTTTTGTGAAGAGTTAGTTTCCACGTGTAGCTTAATCGGTAACCGTCTTCTCGATTGAAGTTGTTTTTATTTTTCATAATTTTTAAGGATCCTCTGATTATCCTTGGATAGTAGTTGTTAGTCCTTGATAGAACTTTAGCTTCCTCGAAGTTGATGATGTGTTTTCCTTTTTCGTGTAGATGTTCTGCGATTGCTGATTTATCTACCGCTCTGGACTTGGCGTCTCGGTGATATTCTTTTAATCTACATTTTATGTTGCGTCCGGTTTGACCAATGTAGACCTTTCCACATGAACAATCAATTTGTTGAGAGTTTTGTTGAGAGTTTCGGCAGGTTATCTTTATTAGAAGGTAGTAGTTGCTGGATTTTTCTAACCGTTCCAAACCTGACACCGATATTCTTCTTCTCCAATGATTTTCTTAATTTGTCAGTTACTCCAGCAATGAATGGCAAACGAGCGTAGGTGGTGACCTGTTCCTTCTCTTTTTCGGATTTCCTGCGATAGGCGGTTCTTATTTCTTTTCTGGTATAGCCGTTCTTCATTAGGGCTTGTTAGACGTGTCGAAGTTCTTCTGCCTTGTGAACCTCGTCAGGAATCTTGTTAGCTCTATGCAATAAAGTTTTGATTAAAGACCGCTTCTGCTGTGGATGATGGTGTGATGTGGCATGGAGGTATCGGTCGGTGTGTGTCTTTTTACGATATACACTATGAGCCTACTTGTTGTTATCCCCTCGTTTCACTAGAACATCCAGGAAGGGAAGCTCCTTATTCTCTTCTGTCTCCATGGTAAACTTGATCTTTTCGTGCTGAGTGTTGAGGTGGTTAAGAAATACAGTAAGTGCTTCTTTCCCATGAGGCCATATGACAAAGGTATCGTCCACGTATCTAAACCAGCATTTCGATTTCTGTTTGTTGGATTGAATGGCTTCTTGCTCGAATGCTTCCATAAAGATATTCGCAATAACCGGTGATAATGGTGATCCCATGGCTGCACCTGATTTTTGTTCGTAGAAATCTCCGTTCCATAGAAAGTAAGTTGTATTCAGACATATTCTTGCTAGCTCTGGTACGTCTTCTCTTAACCCATTGGTTGTGCACAGTTGTTTTATGATGTTATGTGTATCGTCGACTGGTACGTTAGTGAATAGCGATTCTACATCAAAACTAACTAGTATATCGTCATTGGTTACTTCCAGAGTCATCAGTAATTCGACGAAGTGTTCGGAGTTCTTCACAAAAGATTCAGTTATTCCCACATACGGTTGTAGAAACTTAGCCACGTAACGGGCCAGTTCATAAGTTGGAGATCCACATGTGCTGACAATTGGCCTTAGGGGGTTACCAAATTTGTGAATTTTTGGTAATCCGTATAGTCTAGATGGCCTGGTTCCGGAAGGTAGCAGTTGACGATGTTGATCGACTGGTATAGCTGAATGTTTGATTGCGGCTCTCGTTTGTTTTTCAATTTTGTTGGTTGGATCTCCTTTTAACTTGGTGTAAAGTTGTGGATTCAGTAGCAATTTGATTTTCATTTTGTAGTCTTCGGTGTTCATGACTACTGTAGCGTTGCCTTTATCTGCGCGTGTCACCATGATTTCTTGATTACTTTTGAGTTCTTTTAATGCAATTTCTTCTGCGCGAGTGATGTTCCTACGTGGAGCTTTGGAACGTTGTAAAATCCGGCAAGTCTCGTGGCGTTAGCGTTCGGTTAGCGAAACGTCAAGCAGAGAACGTAGGAAGGAAGGACGAACGCGGCTCAACCCGGAAGATAATAATCATAGTGACAACAGCCGCGAAAGCTTACATTCATACAACTTTTTGTTTATTCCTGGAATTGAAATATTATTACTTATCATGACTAAATCGCCTACATTGTATACATGAGGTATTTTATGTTTGTTATTAAAAGCAGTTTCGGTATAAACCTGATTTACCCTAATTTGTTCTGAAGCTTGTTCACGAATTTCTGCTAAATCAACTACTTCCTGGCCTATTTCTTCGTTAAGAAAATCTCTTAAAGTATCGTCCACCCTACCACGTTGTTCTACCCCAAATAAAAGCATGGCAGGTGTTTTGCCTACTAAATTTAAAACCTTGTTTCAATCTTTGCCATCACTATATAATTTAGCCAACATCGGTGTTAAAGTGCGGTTCATGCGTTCAACTTGACCATTAGCCCTTGGCATACCCGTAGCTATAAGTACATGTTTTATGTTTTGCGTTTGTAGAAATCCCGCTAAATTGATTCGAACTAAATGCAGACCCTCTATCAGACACAATTCTAACTGGCTTACTATAAGTCTCAAAATAATTATTTTAATGGTTTAATACTTCTTTAGTATTTGTGGTTTTGCAAGGATACAACTTTAAAAATTTTGTAAAACCATCTACTACTAAAAATATATATCTGTCCGAATTTCTACACCTATCTAACGGACCGTAATGGTCAACATGCAACGTATGAAATGGTACAACCCCTTTTGGAATACTATGTAACACGCCTTCCTGTTTTTCTGAATTTTAACTAAACGTAATGCAGGGAATACAATTAGCAATGTAATCTTTTACAGTAGCCTTTAAATTTAGAACCCAATGGTTTTGGCAAATTGTTTCGCATGTTTTATCTACTCCAATATGTCCTAAGTCATCATGTGCAATCTTTATAATTTTACTAACCATCGCACTTGGTAAATAAAACAATAAATTACTGCCCTTTTTTCTTCTATATACTAATCGGTTAAGTAATTCGTAATGTGCAAGCTGTCGTTTTTCTAACTCTTTTCTTATATCTAATATAACTAAATCCGTCACTTGTTTTAGTGCTAAAACCTTCTCAAATGTATGCGCTTCTAACATTAAAATATTTTGACCTCATTCTATTATTTGGACGATACTGAATCTCGTATTCATAATTCTCTAAAAATAACGCCCACCTCATAATTCGCGGATTTATCCCTTTCTTGCTTAATGTCAATCTAAAACTATTGCAATCAGTTACGATTTTGAACTTTATCCCATATAAATAAGTATGAAAACGCTTTATGGCATAAATCACTGACAAACACTCTAACTCATAACTATGGTATTTGTTTTCCTGATCGGTAGTGCGTTTGCTAAAATAAGATAATGGATGAAACTTATTGTCTCGCTGTTTTTGTAATAAAATAGCCCCATAACCAATTTGGCACCCGTCACAATGCAACTCCGTAATCGCACTTGGAGAGTATAAGCACATAATTGGAGCGGACACTAGAATAGTTTTTAACTTGTCAAAAATCTCAATTTGATTTGGATCAAATCTAAAGTCGCTATCTTTCTTAAGTAAATTGTACAGAGGAGCAGCAATTAAACTAAAATCCTTTATAAACCTACGGAAGTAAGATATCAATCCTAAAAAACTATGTAACTCCTTTTGATTTTTTGGTATCGGGAATTGAGTAACTGCTAAAATATTTGATGGGTTTAGTAAGATACCCTTAACACTAACTATATACCCTAAGTAATCAATTTTTGTTCTTAAAAACGAGCATTTACTTATTTGTAATTTTAATAAATTGCTAACTAACTAATAAATTAAAAACTTTTTCTAAGATCACTAAATTTTCTCGACGGTTTGAGTTGCTATCACTAAATCATCCATATAAAACAATACTTCTTCTGATTCAATAAGATCTTTAAAAATAATAGTAATATACCTCGTAAACACTCTAGGCGAATTACAGTACCCAAATAGCATTCTTAGAAACTAGTACTGTCCTGTAGGCGTAACAAACGAAAAATATTTTGTCGAATGCTTTTCTACCTTCACATGATAAAATGCATCCTTAAGGTCTAACCGTGAAAAACATTTCTTATTCTTTAATAAATCTAACTGAGTTTCAATAATTGGTACCGGAAAATTATCGCGCAATACTATTTTGTTCAGAGATCTGAAATCGGCACACATACGATTCTGCCCATTTTTTTTTCACCAATATTATAGGTGATGGATACTCGAATTACTTTTAGCAATAATGTTTCTTTCTAACAAATCTAAACAATTTTATTAACCTCACCTCTTTCATAATATGACATACGTTTGAGTCTGTGACAGAATGGTACCTGATTAGATTTCAATATCACTTTAGCTTCAAATTCTATTAATGGCAAGTCCCTCCTAACTAGTGGAACGTAACATTCTTGAAACACTCTACGGATTGCCATTTGCTTTGAGGATGTCAAAGAATCTTCAACATCTAAATTCACTTCGGGATTCAGATCCACATAATTAATTAATAAAATTTCATTATTGAGAAAATCCAAACTAACATTTGACCTCCTCAAAACTAATAGACTCACCGAATGTAATTTTAAAATTGGCACACGATAAAAAGTCCCTCCCTAACAAGCAATCATAATTCATTACGTTGGTGCCTACTACATGAAAACAAACAGATACATTAATTCCTTGAACCTTTATCACGTCTTCAAATAAACCTAATATTGTTAAAGGTGAATTATTGATACCTGCATACCTCTGTTGTCATAAGGCCTCATTAGCTTGTTCTTCACGTACACAGAATTAATAAGTGAGATCGGACTCCCACTGTCTAAGATAGCTTGAAGTGTTGGTTATACTTCTGCATTTGTACAGTAACTGCATATGCTGGTCGTGGACCTGGACTGCAACCCCCAATTTCTAAAACCTGCGGTTCTTCTTGCAGTGGTTGCTGTACCAAAAATGCGTTGGTGGAGTGTGGCTGTTGTATCGCACTGTATTGGGTTAACTTAGGACACTCTCTTCGTTGATGTCTTAAGTCACCACATTCATAACATGACCCCCTAGGCCTCTTCGGCTTTGGACACTCTGTGAATCGATGGTCGGTGCCATTACAATTATAACACCTGAACATAAGCCGATTTGTATGAACTGGTCCATTCATAATAGGGCTTCTACTATTGAATGGTCTAAACGGAGAACCATATTTAATTGCCGGGGTCATAACTCCTCTATCCGCACTAGTAATTTTGTTCATAATTTGCAGTAATTTACTTAAATTCGTAAAGCTTCTCATTCTTGCCTGGCATTGTAAAGTGCTATTGTCTAACCCATCTATAATATATTCAATAATGTCTAGTTCCTTTAAATTTAACCGGTTAGCTAGCGCCACTTTTTCATTAAAATAAACCGAAAATTTCTCACTCTTTTTCCATCGTCGTGCTTCCATTGTTCTAGTTAGTTCAATTCTGCTGGGCCTACTTGCAAACATATTACAGAGTTCACCCTTCAACTCTTCATAAGACATCAGGACATAATCTAATTTGGAATGGTACCAAGTTAAAGCAGCACCCGTTAATCTGGTCACCATAATTAATTGCATAATTTTTTCATTTACTTCATAAGTTGTCTGCACTGCTTCTACTCTCACCAACCAGTTTTCCACATCTTCGGCACAACCTCCAGCGAAATTAGGGAGTAACGCCGCTATTTCTTATTGGAAAACTTTGCAGTATTTTGTCCCAAATTTCTATTAATCTGTAAAGCTGTAATAGTAGCGGAAATAACTTCGTCCATTGTAGCATTAGCACCTTCCGCCATTGTTGTGTTTCTTTTTTCGTAGCGTCTAAACCTTGGAATTTTCTTTGCCGAAAAATTTTCGTTTTCTCTTCTTTTCCTACTGCTTTTACGTTTTCACTTGTTATTATTACTCATCGTTTTATCTTTACACTTTCACGTAGTATCACACCCCACACCTGAATTTTGTAGACATTTATTTTAAATTTGGCGGTATTTACACTATTTACATATAGTATTCTACATTCAAATACATAAATTGGTTTCAAACATAAGTACTCTCATAAGACATAAACATTAAACAGTGGCGGCTTGTCCATATGGTCATTTGGTCAATGACCTCCCAAAAATTTTGACAATATATAAAAAATATTCATTATTACGTGTTTTATTAAAATAGGTAATTAAGTCGCAAGTACAATAACTTAAAATTTATCGGCCGTCGTTAGTAATTAATCCTCTTCAACCTTGGATTGGCGGTGCGAATTGTCCTCATTGAATTAGATCTACCCGGAAAAACTCTAAAAACGTGCAGCGCCCGAATAAACGCGAACGTCCGAAACATTAATCAACTTTGGGTCATGAGCCGGATCCCGCAGTTTACGTTGACTTCGTATACGGTGTACAACTACGCTCGATTTTTGATTCGATTTTTGAGTGTTTTAAATCAATTTAAGAATTTATATTGATATGTTTTACTGTTGTTGTGTTGTTTTGTAAAAATACTATTTTTGATTCGCGTGTGCATGCGCTATAATAGAAAATGTCGGTAGTGCAGAAAATTAAACAACTAAAAAGTGCTAACAAACTTAATTTTACAAAATTAGTTGAGTTCAAGGCAAATGGTCGTCCTTTGCCAGAACTAAGTTTACGACATACTAGCAAAGACAAAAATAAAGATGTTCATCGAAACTTTCGCAAGGTAAAAATGTATTTTACTGTTTTGTTTGTTTATTATTTTCTAAAGACTCGTCAGACTCGCTATGGTGCAAATCCGATGTAAGCGATTTAAAACATTTAAAAGAGAAATAAAAAAACATGCTTCGTCTGCAGAACACATGAAATGCTCGGTAAATTTTGCAACCGTAGGAAATGTTGATATTCGTACACAGCTAGACAATGCTTACAGAAAATCCCTTAGAGATTTTAATGAGAATGTTTCGAAAAATCGCTATATTTGAACAAAATTGTAGATTGTATAAAATTTTGGGGTGCATTTGAGTTATTTATATTTTTTTAAGTATGTCTATTTTTTAAATTAATTTTTGACCTCCCAGTATGATTGACCACGAGCCGCCACTGTTAAATACTAATAAAATATAAATCATAAACCACAACCGACAGTGAACATAAACGTAATCATAATGGCCGAAACCATGGCGTTGGCGTACCGGAACCATCCCTTCCCCACCACCAACTGTAGTCCTACTACCAACTTACTTTGAAAACTTAAAACGGGAAATTTAAAATTAAATTTTCCGTTACTACAGAAGGAAGAAGAAAAAAAGCAATTGGTAACAAATTGTTGTTCTTTTTATTGTATTTGGTAGGTTGTCTTTTTAAGTAAATGTAATGAAGTCGAACTATTTTTTTGCATACAGCTAAATAACTAAGCTAATTAATTCCAAAGTTTCATTTACTTTTTTCAATATTTTCTTATTGAAAAAAATGTTTTTTCTTTAAAGTGGCCACTTTGCACATCCTTCATATTACATGATCTGTTTCTATTAAATTATTAAATTTTAAATTTCTTTTTTCTACTACTAGCTGTGAAGTGGACAATTATTGCGTCTCCTAGCCAACTGAGATGTTGAATTTCTCTATTAGTGGTTAATAATTTTTTCTATTGTTGACCTAGGTTAATAATGGACAATTTCAAATTTTTTGAGAATCTAAGAATAGTTGTTTAACAAAAACGAGTGAAACATAATTTTGTATATCCAGGTAATTATCTTTAACTTCTTTGCTGCTTAAAATTACCTAACACGATAAAATTATTTGAATAAAAAATGCCATTAGTTTAAAATTCGCGCCCCCATCCCATAACCGCAAATACATAACCTGAATTTATTTATTTATTAAATATGATGGTAGAATCAGTTTTTTCAGGTTTCCCAAAGGAGATTTAACCAGGCGAGTTAAGTTACATCAAGAATTTGAAGTAAATTACAAACATTTTGTTGTAGGTATTTTGAATGGTTAACAGAATCTGGAAGGTCCGATCTGTTGCATAAAAATCTCGACTCTAAAAACTTAACGAGTATGTGGTGAACACTTGCCATTCCTAAATGAATTACAAGTGTCAATTTCTGAAACCCAATATTCAAATGATGCAAGGTCTATTGGCGAAGCAATAAATGCCCGTTAACATCTTAGCTATACCAATACCAAAACTACTCAAGCTTGCAGCTCAAATACTTTTAGGTAAAGAAAATTACGGAGGAACATTCTTAAATTGCAACGTGAAAAGAAAGCACTTCAACTGAAGTTAACATCTCCCAACGATTACTTCCCGAAAGCAGAGCACAAATTGTGACAGCCGAAGTGGACTTAAAAAATAAACCACTAAGAAGCAGGAGATAAATAGAGGAATTCAAACAATTTTCACTAAAATTATATTTTACGAGCCCCAAAATGTTAATTTTAAAGTAGGTTTTAAATTTTTGCCAGCTCAAACTGCTACGTGATCATGGTTAGAGTTATATATAAAAAGTTAAACAACCCTTGTGCTACATCTTTACAAATACGATATGTAAAGGTGACAAATTGAAGTCGATAGTATTAGACTGCATAGAAAAGCTACAATTACAATGCGGTGCGAATGTTGGGGCAGTAGTAAAATTTTCTAAGCCTAATTAAAAGAATATTTGTATCACCTGAAAAACCAAACCTTCTCGTAAACGATAAGAAAATCTATTATTTCTACGATGTCTCCTATTTATTGAAGTCGGTGCAAAATAACTTGATTAAATACGATATAATCTTTAATAACAAAAAGCATCTTGGAAAGACATTAAAAACTTCTACATGTCAGACAAATCTAAACCGCTGCGATTGGCTCCTAAATCAACTAATTTACATATCACTCCGAATAATTTTCAGAAAATGAAGGTGAAATATGTCACACAAGTGTTTAGTGAATCAGTTGCAGTTGGTTTATCAACGTATGTAGCTTTTAATGCTTTTTGATTTATTTGCATTCCTGTGCTACTTGATTTTTACAAGAAAAATGTTTATTTTTTATTTTTCGCTTAAATTTGGCTAGTAGTAGAAAAAATAGTATATACACCATGGTTGTGAAGTCCATTATTGCCTACGCACCTTATTTCACGAGGGCGGTAGCTAAGGCAATAATGACAGACTTCACAACCTTGGTGTATAATATACTATTATTGATTAAAACAAAATTAATTAAAAAAAACTTATTACTTATTCTCTGCTATGTTTGTACTCACAAGCATGTCCCTTTGTTTGCATTTTTAGAATCTAAATTATTGGGATTTATTTGTTTTCTTTGAGATACGCGTTCTGGGACAGCCTGGCATTATAAGATGTGAGCAACCTACAAATGCAGTTTGTTTCATAAAAATAATCACACATTGCAAAAAGTATGAAGATAATTTTAAAACAATACAGTGTATCTGTAAAGTTTCTTATTATTAAGCAAATTAAGTACAGTTTGTTACACTGTAAATACTTTTATCTAGAGATAATTTATGTTCAGGTAAAACAGAACAGTCTTAACTTGAAAGTACAATGGACCGGTTTTCGAAATGGTTTCAAAGTGTGAAACGTAAGTTTGATATAATTTATTATAGTATTTAAATTTACGTGCTTATATCATATTACTAAATATATCAATTAAAAACGCTGAAAAGTTATTTTTATTATGCAAATGTTAGTAAATTGTTGTGAGTTGTAAATAAAACAACAGTAATCTGTTGTTATTTCTCATTATATTAATATTGCTTTGTTTTCTTTATTCCCAGAATTGTCTAATTAATAAGATTAAAAGACAAGCATTTTCGACAGAGCCCCACATCGCCATGATACTAATAAACGTGTGAAAGCGTCTAGTGACATACAATATTTTGCTTGAAATATAAAATAAACCGTAGTGATCCTAGACTTAAGTAGAAAAGGTAGCAAATATTCAACTATCTCAGAAACTGTTGCTCGGAGCTACATTTATTAAGTATACCTTTTTTGGTGCAGAAGAAGTTGGAGTATAAAAATCTATATATATATATATATATATAAAATTCTCTTGTCACAGTGTTTGTCCTCGAACTTCTCCAAAACAGCTCAACCAATTTTAATGAAGTTTTGTATATACAGTAATCGGCAAAGAGTTTGCAACAAATGGGAAAAATTTTTGTAATTGAGATATCCAAAAATTTCTTTTAGCAAATAAACTCAGCATATTGAATGACACAAAAAAACACTTTGACAAATGTCATGTGACCACTGTCATGGCGGCAAATTCAAAAAATATCCCTTAAATATATAAAAAGTGAGGTTAGATGACAAAATATTAAAAAATGTCTAAGAGAAAAATTGTTCAAAATTAGATTATACGTCTATGTGCAAATTTAAAAAAAAATAACGATTTTTCAAAAATTTATCAGTTTTCCGGCATTTTTCCGGAAATATTGAAAAAACAAAATTTTTTGCGTTTGATTTGCATAAAACACAATAAAACCAACAAAAACATTGTTTTTTTTAGGACGGACTTTGTTGCAATGGCTTACAGAAAACAAAGGTTAAAAAATGACAAATTTAGAATTATTTTAAAATAGTCGTAAAATGATCAATTTTTCCATCCTAAACCCAATTTAAACAATTTTTTACAATATTGCCTGGACAATAAGCTCATACAAAAACATACAAAAAATTAAGAACAGTGTAGTATTATTTTCGTAATTTTAAGCTATTTTTTTTCTTTTTTAATTGTAAAAAATAATTTAAATTGGGTTTAGAATGGAAGAATTGATTATTTTAGGAGTATTTTAAAATATTTCTAAATTTGTAATTTCAACCTTTTGTTTTCTGTAAGCCATTGCAACAACGTCCGTCCTAAAAAAACAATGTTTTTTGTTTTTTACCGTCCATTGGTAAACTAATAAATAAAAATTTTTGGATTCTGAAGTTTATTTGTTGGTTTTATTGTGTTTTATGCAAATCGAACGCAAAAAAATTTTTTTTTACCAATATTTTCGGAAAAAATGCCGGAAAACTAATATTTTTGAAAAATCAATATTTTCTGCACATAGACGTATAATCTAATTCTAAACAACTGTTTCTTAGGCATTTTTCAATATCTTGTCATCTAACCTCACTTTTTATATATTTAAGGGATATATTTTTAATTTCCCGCCATAACAGTAGCCACATGACATTTGTCAAAGTGTTTTTTTTGTTATTCGATATGCTGAATTCATCTGTTGAAAGAAATTTTTGGATATCTTAATTACAAAAATTTTTCCCATTTGTTGCAAACTCTTTGCCGGTCACTGTATATTCGGTAGGTCTGAAAATAGGTTTTTATTTATTTTTTATGCTCATAAGTGCAATTGTTTAACAAATATTAATAATTTATTAATTTTCAACCTCGGTCGATAACTGTGTAAATGATAATTGATTAGTCATCCCCACCAGCTGATATCATAATTATTTAAATGTAAATAACATGAGATAGAAACAAATATTCTACCAGTGTTTGGCCCACGGTCCGCATAGTAACAGCCGGCCCGCCAGCCCTAGCCAATGGGAGCGCTTTCTACCCAAACCACGCCAACGTTACTGACGGGAGAAACTGACGAGTTTCCTGAAAGCGTTCTATGGATATCTTGCCAACCGGTGTAAATAAGAAGAAATAATAAATTTCATACAGGAAGGCACAAAAAAATTAGAACCTTTTAAATGTAAAAAAAGTGCTGTATGTGGGGCCTCCTGCAATTAACTACAAAAATAACGGATTTAAAATTCTCATCCCAAAAAAACCTCCAATTTCGTGCAAATAGTACAGCTATTAAGAATATTATCCAAGAAAAACTAATAAAAAATAATAACTTTAAAAACTTTCAATTTTTGGCTGAACTACACGCCCATACCCGAAAGCCAAATTTGTTATTCCCATTGCAATACCTATCAATGTGAACTAGAAATGTTTTAATAATAAGAGTTAATATTTTTTGACTTGCCCCACCAGGTGCAAGCGGCCCACCCACACACGCGATCACAAACACACATTACAAACACAGGGCATTGAACTTCACATTTCTGTGAACACGACCACCAACAAACACACACAAACATCAACTGATTGACCTTGAAATTAGTGGTATTCGATTCTTGACGTATCACCACGTATTTGCCATATAAAATGTATGTGATCCAACTTTGGCATTATTATACTACTCGTGTACTAATAGAACGGCCAGTATCACCTATGTGTACTACACAACATGAACAAGGAATACGATATACACCTTGGGAAAAAGAGTCGGAAACTTATCCTTAAGGGAAGGTAAAACTTTGTTAGAAGATGTAAAAATAGGTTTACCTATTCGATCAGTAATATTGTGAATGTAAGAGAGAATGGCTGGAATTGTTTCTGAATTGGTAGAAAAAATTTCTTTTAAACTTTGAGGGTGAGGATGGGGGTGACGTTTAATGACTTGCTTGCTTATAACCGTCTATAACGACTTCTGTCAGTCTAGAATCTGGATTGGTTGACAAGTTGATTACTTGATTTTTAGTCAGTTTGTTTCAAGTTTCTCGCCTTAATGAAGTCCCTTACGGTAGGTGGCAAAACGTTGGCAAGTAGGGTTACCTTTTTGACACGGTCCAATCCTGGAAGACGTTTTTGTGTTAACAAAACTCTAAATTTCTCTAAATTTTTTCATGAAAACTTAAAATTTTGAGTTAAAATTTTACTTATTGTATGTATGCATGTTTGTATATGTGCGAGGCTCAATCAATGGTAAGGGACCTCACTCAATAGGAGATATTTCCTGTTTTTCTCTCACAGAGACAACATGAACAGAGAATTGAAGCCAAGTTTTGGACGCACTAGGTAACAAGGAGACGGATTTCCTTACACGCGCCAGAAGGCTAGATCTGCTGGTTTACAGATGGATCAAGAACAGTTGAAAGTACTGATGTAAGGGTATTTGAACCACACACAAAATACTATGAAGCCATGAGCAGGTAAACTAGTATCTTTCAGGTGAAAGTACACGTTGCGTGTATTTCAGCCTGGATATGTCGGGTATGTCGGCAGACATGTCCGATAGCCAGGCAGCGATCTCAGCGCTGAGCAACTGTATCATGTGCGATTCCCGGTAACGAGCTCTTGTCAGGAAATGAGCAGCCACGCTATTTGTAGAGCCACAGCCCATCTGTGGTATTGACAAGTACACAATACGTGAAGAACTTTGGATTGAAGAACGGAAGAAAAATAGGACTGAGGCAGTCCAAAACTCTACTCGATGAACTTTATCGGCAAAGAGCACAAGGATTATTTAGCAGTCAGCGGAACCATAAAAAAATCTTACGGGTTCCTAAAGGGGCACTGCCGACTGCAGATATCTCGCCATAATTGGTTTGTCCGCTAACTTGACATGCAGATTTAGCAGCGTGTCAGAGGAAACACCTTCTTAGAGAATGTAAAACCACAGTTTCCGGAAAGTGGAACTGTTTAGAGAAAAGTTTTCTCAATCAGGAGAACATTGCTCTTTTCAATCCAAGATCAGTCCTAAGATTCTTTAAAAACTTAGGCTACTGGAAAAGGGCGAGTACAATAATCAGTTTCAAGTTGTAATTCCTTATGATCGAGGTTGATTTTCTAGTGCTCTCTTAAATTTTATCTCATTAATTTAACGTACTTGATTAGTATAATGTTATCTTATGTCTATTCATCCTCATGCTATCAGTGTTTTTTTCAATTTTTCAACTCATTTAATCCTAGTACTGGTCTGATAAAGCTCCCACTGCGGTAGCGAAACGTTGCCTTTTAACAAGACGGGAAAGTTTGCTTTCAATCCCTTTTATTTGAACAATAAGGGCCCAGATGTGCCTTCACTATCTGGACATCTTAGATCATTTAAACTAGTGAAGGATACCATCAACATTAGTATTATTAAAGAACTCACAAGAGTTGGAGTTTGATAGCACTCTGCTGCAC
The DNA here is from genome assembly GCA_030710515.1 of Abscondita cerata. NCBI lineage: Eukaryota > Metazoa > Arthropoda > Insecta > Coleoptera > Lampyridae > Abscondita > Abscondita cerata. Next base: position 153,566 of record JALBCR010004459.1, on the reverse strand, counting down.
AGTTTCGGCTCTATTTATGCAACCGTACCTAGCTTGTAAAAATTGGTAGTTATGTATCGCGTAAAGAGTTAGTTACCTCTTGTGTCACATAGACCGCACCTGGAGCGTACGTGTTTAACTTGTTCGTGAACGATGTAAATAAAGGTTTTATTAACGCAATGTTTTTAATGTACGCAGATGACCTTAAAGACTTTAAATCCATTTGCGACATCAACGATCACAACTTGATGTGTTGACAACAGACTCTCAATAAACTTTATCAAGTGCAAATTCAGGATTAATTTTTCCCAACCAGTACAAATTCATCTTAATTTTTTTATATTGATCGTATTCAAATTTACAATTTTTCAATATATAATGACCATATTTACAAATATCGTCTGAAAACCGTTTATACAATAAGTAGCGATAAATAAATAATAAACAACAATCATACTCAAAAGTTATTTTTTTGTACACACTCTTAAAATAACAATTTTATGAATTCCATTGGGTCCGTAAAATGGTACATTTTTGGTCTAGTTCCTAAAAGTTGTCATAGCAACCTTTTGCGGATTATTTTTGTTGAGTAATTTTTATTGTTGGTTTTAAGATATATTAAGATTTTGCTGGGAGTAAATTAAGCTGAATTTCTTTTGCCTTTTCAGAAATGTCAGGATTTTTAAGCATGGTGACAATTATGATGACAATAATTACACTGAATTAAACAAAACAAACTATAGCTATGATACTACAATCTACGCTGGCTTCTTTTAAATGTCTTTTCTGACCACAATAAATATTGAATAAATAAATACTTGTTATTTACAAGTTTGGGGAGCTGTATATTTTTATATTTTCAAATTCTATACTCAATTTTAAGTTAACCTTATGAATTATTCTATATACCGTTTTTAGATTATTCATGTTTTTGAAAAAAAATTGACATGGATCACATTTTTCAATCCAATGTGACACGAAGCTATTTGTAAACTCAAACAAATTAGATAGATGATTCATTGGAGAAAGGATTCTCTAGATATAAATTAGTACAGTCGTACGGTCTTTTGAGAAGAATTAACAAATATTAAGAGTTGTAATGCAAGGTACCGTATTGGAGCATCTTTTGAATGGTTAATTATCAATCGTTGTAAGATTGTTGTTTAATTTGAATATGTAGGTTACTCCAGCTTTTTCGTAAAATGAATAAAATTGAATTTTGTGTACTTCGCATATTTGTAATATTCTCGCAATTTCACATTTTCTAGGCCACTTGCTCATACTTTATCACAATGTATAAACGCCCGTTTTACAAATCAGAACTTCAATAATGATGCCTGTTTGCAGGGACATCGACTAACATGTATTGACATTTAATTATAATAATAATAATAATCATAAGGCCTTTATTCTTCAAACAATTTCATAAATCAAAATTACAAATTCTAATTAATACAGAAACTTAAATACTGAAAGTGTTGAAGAATCATAGGGCGTTAGTTCAAGATAAAACCAACTGGTTATGTCTTGTTCTACCACTAAAACCCAATATATAAAAGAATTTAAATTTATATTCCTAAGATGCCTAACAACTAAATACTTATATTAATAAACTTATACTTAAAATTCTGTGACGTATTCCCTGAGTTACATATTCTTAAAATGTTATTAAATATAAGCGTACATCAATCTAGAATGATTCAAATGCTATTTAATTGATTTTGTTGTTTTTGCAAGAGATGTGCACGATATTTCACTTTAAATAATACAATACTTAAGCTTTTAAACTGAATAGGTAGGTTATTGTATAAATATGCAATACCATACGTAAAACTTCTTTCAAATAAAGATGTTTTATGTATAGGTGGTGTGATTAGGCCTTTGTTACGTAAATTTAGGGTATGGACATCTGTACGGTACTGAATTTTATTGTAGAGATATGGTGGTTTATGTGAAACAATTATTATGTGATAGAATAATGAAACCTGCAAGCAACGTCTACCACTCATGTTCAACCATTTTAACTCTGAAGCTTGTGTGATATTATTTCATATTTCCTTATTCCAAATAATAATTAATTCAATCAATTAACAAATTAAAATTTTACGGTCATCTATAACTGAAAGAGTAATTCATGATCATTTCGCCCATAAACAATTGCCGCGTTTTTTTTTTATATTTTTTATTTGATAAATCACACACTAATTTTGAACACTATGTGTAGCAGATCAGTATGACTACTAATTTATATCTAAAGAATCTTTTCTCCAATGAATCATCTACCTAATTTGTTTGAGTTCTCAAAGTTATATTGGTTTGAAAAGTGTAGTTCATATTCCATTTTTTTCAAAAAATCATGAATAACTCGAAAACGGCTAATGACAGGTATAGGAAATAACTTTATTTATTTATTTAAAAACAGCCGCACCACAGCAAAAGCCAATTATGACCGGGAACAGCAAAATACAAAACTAAAAACGAGGCGGATAATATAAATGTAAAAGTAATTAGACGTAGGTAGTACAAATACTATGATACAGATATATAATGCAAAACAAATAAAAGTAGTAACGTTAAACGAGGTAGATAAGGTAAATCGATCAACCAACTATGGAGTCGCTACTAAATGATTTTATCTCGGTTATGGACGTATGAAAAATATCAAATTTACGTAGAGCACTGCTGCTGAATACAGAGAAAGTAGGAGATGACTCCAGCACTCGCGTACGAGGAGTGGATAGGTAGAAGGTGGTAGGAAAACGAGACCCAGGTCGAAGAACGAAAAAATAATTTTGACAACAATTCAGGACAATCAACAAGGTAGTGAATAAGTTTGTATAGAAAAAAAAAGAGAAGAGGTGGCGCGACGACTACTTAAATTAGAAAGGTTGAATCTAACCAAAAGATCAGATTGCGGAAACCTCTAGGAGGGTAATAAACTAAAAATTTCAAAAATTTGTGCTGAATGTTCTCCAGAGCGTGGATATGAACCTGGTACCTAGGGTTCCAAACTACCGAGGCATACTTCAACCGAGTTCAAATGAGGGTTCTGTACAGAACGAGAGGTAAGTCAGCGTTTAAAAAATCTTTAGAGTTTCTAATAATAAAACCAAGAGTTTTATGTGAAAATGAAACAATAGATCGAATGTGCGAACTAAAGGACAGAGACAATTCAAAAGTGACACCCAGATCTTTAAAAGCACTAGAGCGAGTAATGGAGACGGCGGAAAAAAGAATAGTTAAAAATAATTGGAAACTTCGCTCTGGTATAAGAAGCAATGTGGCAATTAGAAACGTTTAAATCTAAGCGGTTAGACCGACACCATTCTTCAAAAAGATCAAGCCTTCTCTAAAGCACAAGAGCATCAGACATATCACGTATTACCTGAAATATCTTCATGTCATCCGCATACAGTAAGCAATGATAATCGAGAATAGGTGCGACGTCATTGACAAAGATATTGAATACTAGGGAGCCAAGAACAGAGTTTTGGGGTACACCCAAAGGGACCCTTAAGCCACGCGATCGGAAGCCAAGCAGCTTAACAAATTTGGTTCTATCACATAAGTAACTCTTAAGTAATTGTACTAAGTTGTTACTCAAACCAAAAGCGTGAAGCTTCAAAATTAAAATCTCATGCTTTAGCCGATTGAAAGCCTTACTAAAATCGGTGTACACAACGTCGACCTGGAAACCAGAATCCAAGGATTCAGCTAGAAACTGGTGCGTAGCAGTTAAATTGGTAATTGTAGAACACCCTCTAATAAAGCCGTGTTGACAACTGTAAAGCTTTTGGGACATTCTAGAAGCGATGTGATTATATAAGCAAAATTCGAAAAGTTTTGAAAAGTTACAGAGAAGAGCAATGGGACGATAGTTAAGAACATCGGATCTGTTGCCTCTTTTTATAAACAAGAACAATTTGAGCAGATTTCCAATCAACAGAAATGCGTCTTTGTTAAAGGATCAGATTGAATATGTCAAGTAACGGCGTCGACAGCACAGAAATGCAGTCTTGCAAGAAGAAGGCAAGGATGAGATTAGTGCCTGCGGTAAGTGTGGACTTAATTTTTTAAACTCGACGAAATGTTTAGGCAGAGAGATCACGTCAACAACCTGATGTTGAGACACAAAAGAGTGTTGGGCATGTACTCGCTAAAGCAGCTACTAAAATAAGAAACAAAAAGTTGACAACATCATCTTGGTCGTCACTGTGAGCACCAAGATAAGTCATATTAGAAGGTATACCGAAGGAATTACAAACTAGATTGAAATGATTAGGGTTAGACCTAATGTCGGTCTCAATACGCCTCAAGAAGCATTTATGAGAAGTCTAAATATCAGCCTTTATCTTGCTGCACAGCAGTCTAAACCGATGAAGAGAAGTAGGGTCATTAGATGATTTATGATTCCGCCAGAGAGAGTACTTCAGCTTGATATCAGAGATGATAGCATTAGAAAACCAGGGCGGATATTTTGTTTTGGACTTCGGAGAGGACTTAGGGATGATTGCATTGAATAAGTCATAGATTACAAAATATAGTTTCTGTAAAGAGGAATCAACGAAGGAGTCTGTCAAGATAGGGGTCTATGATAGGGAAGAAAGATGTTCATATAAGGAGGCGTAGTTACCTTTTCTAAAGTTGTAAGACAAGTGAAGATTATTTCAACAAATTTGTGGAAGTTGCTAGGTAAGCTGCGGGAAAATCTTATAAGAATAGTAGGATGATGGAGGTCCTCGTCAACTATTGGGCCGCAGTTTCTGTCAACCAGACATGGTTTGGAGGACAATAGAAGATCAAGTAACCTATTGTAACAACAGTAGGTTGCAATAATTATTTAATTTTTGAACACGTTTGGAGGTACAGCCAGAAAGGGATAAGGCACATTTGGCAAAGTTAAAATCGCCCAACACAACGAGATCAGGTCAATGGGTAATGTGAGGTACTTATCAATACAGCAGAAATATAGATATCGAGAATAGACTGAAATAAAGGAGAGATTGAATACAAATCTAGAAGCTGCCCATGAAAGTTGAACTTTACCGCAATGAGTACCCCGCTACCTCTAGATCTGGATGTGGCTTCGAGTGACCGGTCACATCTAAAGATGTTGAAAAGAAGGGAAAAAGTTTGGAATTATTGACAGAGTTGCCTAACCAAGTCTCAGTGATGACAAAAATATCGATATAAGAGATAGAAGAAACACCGTTGAGAAATTTTTGTGTTTTAGTGTTGAGGCTCCTAACGTTTCGATAGTAAATGTAGACTAGAACGGAAGAAATATGAGATGAAAAGCAACCTGGAGAGTTGGCAGGAGAAGCAGGTAATTGCTATCCGGAACCTACCAAATCTGCTTTTAAAGTAGTCAGCTGTTTGACATAAACAGGACAGTTTCTATCCCAAGCAGTGTGATTAGGTTTAATGTTGCTGAGACTGCAGCAATTAAAACAATTAAAAAAATCAGATTTACAGTCACGAATAGAATGTTGTTCAGCACACTTAGGGCATACCAACGACTTACGGCAGTGGCGAGACAAATGGTGGAATCCGCAACAATTGAAACATCGAATAACTTCTAATGCATCAAACACAGGACAAGAATCGTACGCAATAAATATATGTCCAGCCGAAAGAGCAGATCTGTAGGCACCAACGTCAACCTGTAAGACAGCCTGAAATAAGCTTTTGTTCTTCCTAACAAGGTTAACCGAGATACATTTGATACTGGATAAACCGAATAAACCAGAATTTTGTACACCAGCAAACTTGACAATGGTCTCCGAGCTGTCATCCCAGTGACTCTTATGCGGGGATGGAGCTTGGTGGGATCAGTCACTTAATAGTTTTCTGAAAGTTGACAGTCGCCATCTGTTTCAACGTCCCGGTGCTGTCATTAGAAGAGCACTAACGAGAATACCACCACCAGCAGTATGCTTCACACCGACAACACCTAAGCCAGAGGATATGGAGTCCACAGTACGTAAAAGATCAGCCTTAGTAGTAGAATTACTGCTGAGTCTTTGATTTAATCGGAACAGAGAATGCAGCGACGTTAGCATAAGGGCGACAGTTTTGACATCTGGAGCTTTCAGATGGTACAGACGAGAAGTTAGACTGCAGAAAATCCAATGCTTCGGATTTCAGTGACAAGACACCAGCTTCGACAATAGAATACATAAAGTCAACTTAAAATTGATCGCAAAATTAGAAAATATGAAAATATACAGGGTGTTCTATTTGAAAAACCAAAGTTACTTCCGGTACAATCGGAAGCGCCAACAAGGAGCCACCGTTTTTTTTTAGACAAAGCTTGTGTCCAAACATAGCCACGAGAATTTTCAGAATTGAATTCGGACAACTTCCTCATACACTTCTAATGGAATCTCGTCATGATACACCCTGTATACAAGGAAAAGTAACGGGGAATTTAAAGAAAAATTTAAGAAACAACGAAATCATAAGAATTGCTCAAAAAGTGAACTGCATGTTATTTAAAATGCGCTTTGAAGAATAATATGGAAGTTGAGTGGGGCTAACATTTATTGGGTTATTCCGATATATGTATTATTATTACTCAACGGTTATTTACCCATATTTACATTGTGCTGAAATTATCAAAAACATTGATTATGTAGACGTTCATTAAAATTCTTTGCAGTTGGAGAAACCAAGGCGATCAAGTGGGACAATTTATATACGTAGGAGAGGGTTTTTCCGTAACAGTATATCTGAAGAATGCGTTAGAAGAACATAACAGTTGGAAATTCGCGATTACGTCATAAACTTGCTTAGATACATTAAGACTATAATCTACGGTGAAAGGTATAATAAATAATTACGTTCGAGGCATACATTATGCCAAATATTGTACCTTTTCTGCATTCGTTGTAAAATTAGTGAGTAATTATTCGTTTAATGCGGTTTGGAACAGTATTTGATTGAGGTATCAATGACAAAAGCCGACCAAACACTTCCTTTTTCTTTGGTTAAAGACTTTAACGTCATTTTTCTTTAAAAAATCAGATCGAACGCAATATAAACATATGTTGCATCATACGTAACTTTGGTCGACAATTAATTGGTCAGTTAACCCCTTAAGGACCATGTAATTTTGTTCAAAGTGACGCCATGCAATTAATACTTACAGTCGTACAGAAAGTCAATCCTCTCATTAGAATTTCTTATACTTATAAATTACATTGAAAACTAAATTACTTAAAAATTTAATTGTGACCTCAAATAAGAAATTAAATTTTCTTCATTAAATTAACCGGTAAATTGTATACGTACACTTAAAAATTAGCATGGGGTGTAAAAAGTACACTTAACTAATTAAAAAGTGAGACAAATTTACGTGGTACGAATGAATGACTTCTGAAACCTGACTTGTTACCGAATTCAAATTACACAAATAGTACTTAAACATCAATTTAAATTCTTTATTTGCGCAAACAAAATTACCAATATCTTATTTTTGAATATTTTACAACCGTACACTGCACTTCTATTTTATATAAAATATGATCGTGTAGGTAAAAACACTTCATTTCTGAATACTTTTTTAAATAATAAAGGGATCGTAGTGCAATATATTTAAACTTCTTTTTTCTTGAAAAGCGATGGTCAACTTTTTTCTACAAATGGCAATAAAGCTTTTTTTTTAATTTATTATTATATAGATTTTCATTCTGAATTCAACGATGTATATGAAATTTACTTTTATGAAACATGTATTAAGAAAAAAGTGAAAATGTTAGTCTACACCGTATTTTAGGCGTCCGGCCTCTAGTTCATGAGAAACGTATTTAGTCTATATCTGGGTTATGAAAAAAATAATAATACAAGAAAGCAAGTACCTGGTGTTCCTCGGCCATATCTCGGGAACCGTTCGTCGTATGACTTTGGTGTAAAAAAAATATTAGGTAAATCGGTCATGAAAAATCGCAGAAAAATATTTTCAAGTTTTAAAAATGACTAGTCAGAGGGCGTAACTGCCATCTTAAATTTTTAAATTGCATTTTCTATAAATTTCGCATAATAAACAAAACATTTTTTTCACATTTGGAAAGAGAACCAGTTTATCTATCATTTCAGTTATTTCAAAACAAAGATGGCGGGGGTGTTCAATTGTTTTTGCAATAACCTGCTTTAACTTCGTAACGGTTTGACCGATTTTAACAAATTTGGTATCGTGTTCCATTTGTTTAATTTTCCAAGGCCTAAAGTGTAGGGTGCTTTTACTTTACTTTAAAACCAAGCCAAGACTTACCTTGTTTTTCATTATTGCGATTAAAAAGTTATACCTTATACTTTTTAATTTTCAAATATATTATATTTTTTTTTAAAGATGAACTGAACTACCTACCTATCTTTTTTCCAAGACCACACACCATATTATTTTATTATTATTATTTTTATTGTCCTGTTTTTACAACAATTGTATAGGCATCGTCAACGTACATATAAAACTAACATTACATATAACATATATATCACAAATATTGGTCGACAGAGTACAAACATTTACTTATTAAATAATTTTTAAGTCGAAGTTTAAATAGACCTACTGTTTGACAGTTTTAACAAAGGAGGAGGAGGTTATACACTCTAGGTCCCATGGATTTAGGGGCTTTAAACCCAAGTGATGAATGTGAGTGTGGAACCTGTAAATTTTCTTTTGTCCTAGTATTAAATCCATGGATATTTTGCCTTTTTTGAAACTTTCTTTGTTAAGATACACAAATAGACATAATTCATAAATATATAGACCAGGTAGAGTTAGAATATTATATTGTTTGAAAGTTTCAACGCAACTAGTGGTGGAACTAATACCTTTTATGCATCTAATCACTCTTTTCTGTGCTACAAATACATTTTGTGAAAGAGTAGACCAACCCCAGAAACAGATACCATATCTCATTCTCGACTCAACATAAGCATAATATAGCATGAGTAAGTGATTTTTATTTAGCAGTGAACGTAAATTTCTAAATAAAAAAATTGAATGAATTTAATTTTATAATAAGTTGTTGGCAGTGGCATTTCCAATTTAGACTTTCATCAACAAACAAACCTAAGAATTTTGTTGATTTAACGTTATTAATTAAGGAAGTATGAACATTCAATGTTATGTTTTTTCACATTTTTTTGATAATTGTGAAATTTTAAATAAACAGTTTTTTAGGATTAAGATAAATAGAATTGGAACTGAACCATGTGCAAATGTTGACAGTGTATCATTGCATTTCTTTGTAAATCAGCTGTAGAATTACTCGAGACAACTGTGGATATATCATCCGCATATATAGTTAATGAAGCATCCGGTACAAAAGCATCAAGGGCATTAATATAAAGAATAAATAAAAACGGGCCAAGTATAGACCCTTGCGGTACACCTGTAGTAACTTCCAGACAGTTAGAGGTAAAATTACGAAAAGATTCATTGTTATTATTATGAGTTATGCTGACATATTGCTTTCGGTTAGATAAAAAGGACTTTATCCAATTTAGAGAAACGTCGTTTACGCCACAACGAGATAGACTTTTGTAAAGTGTATTTTGACAGACACAGTCGAATGCTTTTGACAAGTCACAAAGTATGCCAATTGTTTCAGCACCTTTGTTCAACGACGAAATAATATTGTCATAGAAAGAGTGCATGGCCGTCTGAGCACTCCTACCGCTTCTGTAACCATGTTGGTTATTGGATAAAATGTTATTGCAATTTAGGAAGTATAAAAGCCTGTCCAAAAATGCATATTCAAGAATTTTAGAGAAAATAGAAGTTAAAGTTATGGGCCGATAGTTATCAAGTAATTCGGGATTGTCCTTTTTAAAACTGGTATTACTTTTCCAGTTTTTAGACTGGAAGGAAAGATGCCAGTGCAAAACGAAACATTCACGATATGGGCAAGTGGCTTTATAGTTACAGGTAGGATGTGTTTTACCAGAAATGATGGTACATCATCAGGACCAGCAGAACTCTTGTTCTTTATTTTGTTTGTAAGAAGAACTAATAATTCAGTTTCTAGAAAGGGCATTATTTTAGAGAAAGAATTATGAAAGACTGACGTTAGATTATTTGAATAATATTTATTATTTGCATATACTGCATTAACAGTTTTTAAGGAACTTAATGGAGCATTTAAAAAGCAGAATTAAAAATATTTGTAATAACTTTGGATCTTCGATAGTTTCATTGTTATTTTTAATAACAATGTTTGATTTATGATGATTATTTTTGGTAGAATTGGATAATACTGTTACAGTGCGCCAAGCACTTTTTATTGATTCTGGTCATTAAAAATTTTTGTTTGATAGTAAGATTTCCTTGTAGTAGCAATTAGCTGCCGGTGACATTTTTAGCATATAAGTAAATAACATTTAATTCATGATATAATCTTTTCAACACAAAGAGATCTTTCAGTTTACTACTGGAAACTCTAACAGCATCACTAATCCACTCTTTACCTTCATCTCTATTCCTTTTATAAACAGAGACTATTGGAAAGTTAATTTGAAAATGATGCATAAAGATTTCATAAAATAATCAAATGCCGCATTGGCATCAAACATATTATATAACTCAGTCCAATCTTCCATTAGAAGATTAGAGACAAATTTATTTATAGCAGACTCAGTGAATTTTCTCTTTAAGTAAAAATACGGTTACACTTACCACTAACACTTCTGTTGGATTCAAGTTCATAGAAAATCATTTGATGATCTGATATGACACTGTCTACAACACATACTGTACCAAAATTAGAATAATTTACAAATATATGATCAATAATTGATATTGACTTATCTGTTACTCTGGTAGGCCATTTTACAATGTCGTTAAAATTATAAGTTGAAAGTGCATTAAAAAGCTTAACAAAATTTGGTGAACTATTGAGATTATCAACATTAAAATCTCCACAAAGTGTGAGTTTTATATTTGGTTTATATAAGTCATTTAACACGTCTAAAAGCTTTTCAATAAAAATGTTCAAATCCCCAGATGGAGATCGATAGCATGTAATTAATATATTTTTACTTTATCTTTAAAATTACTTACATACGAGACCGCACATACTTCAATATGTTTGTCAACACAGTACTTATGTAGATCCATTTTTTTTATTGCAAAAAACAGCTTAAAACTTTACGCAAAGTACTAGATTTAGGGCATCAAATTTTACAAAGAATCTTGGTAAATGGTTCCAAAACCGATGGTCTAACATATTCGAATTCGGATATAGTATACTTATTTAGGTTTTTAGGCTTACTTTTTAAATTAAAGGTTAGAATTACGAGAGTAATATTAAAGTAACAATAAGTTCAAAATGCGTTTAGTCCCTTTGGAGCAACATGAATGTTCTGATGATATATATTTTTTTAAATAATACCTAAATGAATTCTATTTAGACTCACAATTGTCTCTTTAACATCTTATTCATTTTGTGCAAAATTTTTAATAGTTTTAGAAAATTTACCGCGCGGTCCTCGATCTTCAAACATCCATTATTCTCATTTTCCCAATATTTGAGGTTAGGAACGAGATTTTGAAAAATGGTTTTCACTGGCCTATTTGTATGTTATTTGGCTACTTTATCATAAAGAAAAAGTCATATCATGCCATTTGATTTTTTTGATTTTTTTTAAATTTGGGTCATGGTGTCAAAACTTTTTGTTTCGGCGATAATTTGTGGGTGTTCTTCAATGTCAGTGGATGTTTCTATTAAAAATACCATTGACACTGAATGTACATTCGTCTGGCCAAATAATTTTTGTGTGAAAGTCGGGGTCTTGTCGCACTGGATTTAAATTAAAACGGCAAACCTACGCTCTCTATCATTTATTCTAATGCCGGCCAATACTTTTTGATGAATGTATGGTTTGAATTTGTGCTTTTTCAATATTGCATGTACAGTTCTTTTTGAATCTCTAATATTATAGGAAATTTTGCGAATGGTTTTATTAAATTGGCGTTCTTGTCGCTTTGGTTTTTTAAAAGCACCACAGTTTCTCAAATGTTCTTCAACTCCTACGAATTTACAAGGTTCCTGAACATCGCTGTGAGGAAACAGCTCACTGCAACTACTGCACCACGACTTTTATTTCACTGAAAGTATATCTGAATCATACCCGTCAATTGATTATTGTTCATTTTGTTTATTACTTAATTAAATAAATAACCACTATTAATGACTCAGAAAAAGTATAATGTGTAAAAACTGGAACGCAAACGCTAAAATGACATTTATTTGCTTTGTTGTATGATTTTTTGTTTTCAACGCACATATGATTAGTCGAAGTACGTTTATTGTCAATTAGGCCGTCGGGAGCTTAAGGTCGGGTTAATGCAAGAGGTTTTGTGGCGCGCGTGACAATTTAGGCGTGTTCGTGCATAAATGCTCCCATTTGACTCAATAGAATTCTATCAATCTATCGCGCGACACAAAACGCCTTGAATAAAACCACCCTAATAATGCGGCGTCAACTAACATGTTCAATTTATTTCTTAATACATGTTTCATAAAAGTAAATGTAATATACATCGTTACATTAATAACTATTAATAAATATTTAAAATTTTTAATTAACTTTAATTTCAAATTACTTGATAATAAACTTTATTTTATATTAAACTTAATTACTATAATAAAACTTTATGAGCCATCTATTAGCGACTTTTTATTTAATAGTTTAAAAAATATTTGTGCTACACGTTATAGTTTGGGTTAAAATAAAATTGTTTCTACACACTGTGTTCAGTAATCATTGACACAACAATGATTCAATATTGACAAATATCTCAAATCTCAGTTTATGTAGGAGTCAATTTTGATTAAAAAATAGAATTGAAGTGAGGCCGAAAAAATATTTGCAACAAGTAGGTATCACATCAAACAAATAAATAGATAAGAGCAATCAGTAAGTTTGCAAAAAAAAATGTCATATAAGGTGGTTGTGGCACAAGATTAATACCTCTTAATTTTCCTCGTTAAGTATAGCATTTTTGTAACTTTCTTCAGCTACGAAGGGTGGTTTCAGAAGGTGACAACATAAAATCCCTTTGTAGTTTTTTTGAAAACTCCACTTTATTCCCAAGAGATGGGATTAGAGTTTAATTCCATTAGTATATTCTATAATAACAACAATTTCTACACATTAGGTTTTGAATAAACATCGGCACAACACAGCAGAAAAATTTTAGTTTTTAAGGATATTATCAAAATCATTTATCAACTTATCAACAAAGAAAATTTAAAATCCACACTTCGTTTAAATTACGTTCCCTACCAGTCAGGTTTGATTTCCAAACAATTAAATTGATATTTAGATTATCACTGTGGTGAACTTTATCTTTTTTACATCTACAACTTGTAGAAGCTGATAATGATAATTGAAACACGCGCTCATTACCTTAGTAATATCCAATTAATCTGATCTATAGAAATAACTAATGTGAGAAAATACCTTTCAATTAAGTTTACGGTCAAAGTAAAAAACCAAAAATAAAAAAGATTTAACGTCAGATAATAATCAATTTATCGTAAACAATAGAACAAAAACCATATCTGAATGAAAGTTTATGGCTCATTTCTAAAAGGAGCTTCTGTAACATGCTCATTCTTTAGTGAACACACATCCACTTTGCTTTTTTTTTAAAAGTATGGTTCTATAAGATAAACATGTGCGGATGTGTGTGTCTGTGTTTGTGTTTGCTTCCTAGCGTCTCATCAAAATTTTTAGGAGATCAATGGTTTAAATGAAGTTGTAAAATAGTATCTACAGTACCCACTTGATTCACTTAGCATATTGCTGTCGTCAGCCATCATTGGTATGAACAGCAAAGTCGAAGACGCAATATGGGAATTGTTTAAAGCTAACATGTTAAAGATAAATTTTTAATTATGTGTTGTTTTTGTTTATTTCTTCATTATTTGGTCATTCAATTTAATTAATGTATTTGTTACCATATTTTATTGTTCTTATTTTATTCACCCATCTGGTTTATAATAGATGAAAACACAACACCACTTTTCCGTTCTATAGAAAAAAAAAACGGAAAAAAAAAAAAAGAGCGGATGTTTTGTCAGGTATCCTGACAAAGATAGAATAAATTACATTTATTTTAATAATAGGAATTAAATTATTTTTTTATTATATTTTGCGAAATGTTGAGGTTTGAGTAGACCGATAATAGAAACGCAAGTAAGTAGTAAGCCGGCAACAAAAGTAGGTTATTTGGTGTGTTTGAATATCACTTAACCATTCCCCCCCGGTGCACAGTTACCCGATGTAATGGCGAGTGTTTGCGGGCTACCTGAATGACATGATGTATATGGAGTGGGTAGCATTATTAGAAACCCCCATTCCGGTCATTAGGGTGCCAACTAGGTTGAGTGTCCGGGAAAGCTTCCACTTATTTTTGGTGGCACTAGCTAGTTGTCGAAAAGTAAATTGATTTATATAAATACTATGTGGAGTAATTAAATGGACTTAGTTAACCAAATGATGACCCCGGTGAGTAGAATAATTGTTCTTTCTTTATTATCTAAGTAATTCTCATTTTATTTGCAAATCTCCCGCTATCGTGTCTTCTGTTAGAGTAAACCGCTTTGTGAGAATTCACGGATTCCTTTGTGAGACAAATATCCCTCAGTAATTTATATATTTTACACGTAGTTGCGCCAGTAAACCCTCTTTAAGCTGGAGGTGATTGCTAAAATTGATGTAAAAACATAAAAAACAATTGTAGACCTTAGAAATCAAATAATTTTTTAGTCTTCTTTTGATTGATTCCCTAGCTTTTTTTCTCTGAATGATATTATTGTAATTAAAAGGAGGAAGAGGAGAGTAAAGAGAGTAAAGAGTTCCACTGCTGAGTCACAAAAAAATGAGAGCATAAAAAAACTAAAGAATGTTATAACAGAGTGTTTGTCTGTCATAATGAATCTAATTTTCAATCATGGAAGGGACTGCAGTAGTGAGAAGGACGTTGCTAGGAGAATTGATATCACCAAAGTTGGACCAAAAAATATTAAATGCGGATGTCGGAGTCTCATCATATCCCCGTTTCAAAAAATATTGACTTTGGCGTTTTATTGGCAGAAATTGGTTAGGTGCGGGTAAACAAAAACTCGAAATATTAACGATGATATCAATCATTAACCCTTTATGCAATAGAATAGATCATTTTTGCACAACCAACGGTTTAATAGACAACAAATTAAAGTTTTACTCATTTGCCTACTCGATTTGATAGAAGTTTTAATAAAAAAAAACAAAAAAATGATCTGTACATTTTGAACAGAACAAAACACACTTAATAAATAAACTCAAAAACATACCCATAAATTTGAAATTTTTGTGTAGCTTGTTATTCAGGACTGAAAAAACTTTCAAATTGCGCTACCATCCCATTTAAAACTTTAAGGATGGTGGTCAAAGGACTGAAATGATTAGTCTTTTTTAATTACGTTTTTGTTTCTTTAAATGATCAATTCCGCCATTCTTTTTTGATCACATTTCTTTTCTTTTTATTACTTTCGTACACCTTCGTATTTCTTGCTATTTTTTCCTGTGTCTTCTTCGCATTTTGTATTAATGGAGACCAAGAAGATTGGGACAATGTTTCTTACTATTAAGAAAAGAAACTTGACGAATTAAGCCAATCCAGGTTGGCGGGACAATGATCGATTTAAGTAACTCGGTCAAATACCTAGGTGTCACACTAGATATATAAATAAATGTTACTAACAAAGCCACCAGGGCACAGTTAGTTTTCAGATAGAAATGGGATAAGGATGGTGTTTTAAGGGTCAATCACTTATACAGCACCTTAATCAATAGGAGAACGATATGAGCAAAGGTTTTCGGTTTGAAGCCAACTTTCGGACTAGGCAACAAGGAACACTGGGCGGCCGAGAAAAGTTTTTTACCAGCGCCAGACGACCTGATCTGCTGGTTTACAGACGGATTAAGAACGGTTTAGGGTACTAGTGCTGGGGTAGCGCTGAACAGCTGTATCATCAACTCAAGGATAGCTAGAACTTGTAACTGAAAACTGAATAAACTAGGGGCATGCAATAAGACCACCCCAGCTTGGATACCAGCACATTATGCGATTTCTAGTAACTGAACTAAGGAGTTACCAGGGCTGAAGCAATCCAAAACTAGGTGACTTTACCGGTAAAGAGCACACGGATTACTTAGCAGTCAGCAGGAACCGCGTAAGAATTCTCACGCGAGCTTGGCCGACTCGGCGAACATCTAGCCAAGATTGGTTGACAACTAACTCAAAACTGTTTCGGGAAACATTTCCTCGAAATGTATGAGATTACTACTTTCAATCTAAAGTCACTCCTGAGATTCTTTCTTCTTGGTCAAAACACTAAGTAATTGAATTAAAATTTATTATCACATATTTACAGAAATTTGTGTTGACTTAGTAGTCGTAGATGCTTATGGAATAAAACTATCATTGCCTCTACTCAAGATTTAAAGAAGAAGGACGCTGGGTGCTTCATTGTCGCGTCACAAAGAAAACATGAAATGTACCTTTCCATCGGTAACATTGTTGCATTTTAAATTCGCACCAAACATCTCTCAAGTTTTAATTTCTGAACGAAATCTATCGATTCTTACTATACTTCCCAGAATGATTTTCTTTACTTTTTCTTCAAATTCAATTCTATCAGTTTAGGCTTCTCTTGAAATGATTTTTTTGTCGTTGTCATTGATGTCATAGTTAGTAGAATTATTGTTGAAACAATTCCGGGATACCATAAATTAGTAGCAGAAGTTCAAATAGTACTGTAGAATCTTTAATTAAAGTACATTTTATAAGACAATTAAGTACCTTCAATAAAAATGATCTGCAGGAATCAATTCGAACGTTGTAAAAAACATTTCAAAAACTGGGAATAGAATAAATTAGCGAATGTTGTCACTGACCTTTATAAATAATCATAGTTCTTTGATTATTTTAAATACATTTAGTCGCGTGTCAGTTAAACATGCAGATACTACTACAACTGGAATAAAAAGAATCAATAATTATCAGAACACGTTTGTTTTGCAAATTGAAAAGTGCAGTTTTTAACGTGACAAAATACAACAAATCGTGACCGTGAAATGAAACTTTGCCGGAATTTTACACATTTGTTAAGAAAAAAAAAACTATTACGCGAATGCCTATAATTAGAATGGATCGAATCTATTCGAAGATTTCGTATTAGTCAATCAAGAACGATAATATCCCTCCACAAGAAAAATTAAATAATTATTATCCCCTCTTCGGGTTGTGGTAAACAGGTGCTAGTATTTATTTAGTTGAATGTTCTCTTGTTTGTGATTTGTTAATGAACTAGTTTAAAGTGTTGGTGTTGCAAAATTGTTACGCTAATTTTTTTTTAATTTCAAGCTTAAGTGAATTTTCGTGTTTTATTAGGCTTCGTTATGACGGACCAGAAACAGAAAAATTTGGCGTCTTCTTTTGTGCTTTCAAACTTTTCATCTACGTAAGTATTAATTAAAGATTTAAATTTTTTGTACATTTTATGTATTTATTTGAGAATTGTGAAAAATTAATTAAGTACATCACGAAAATTTTGCAATTACGTGATTAATAATTGGCTTATTATTATAAACGTATCCAATTATCGTTACGTTTATCGCGTAACGTTTGCCATAACAATGCTTGAATTTTCCCGACTAGCGTATCACGCAAAATAAATAAGAAATCTTGCGATAAATCTCGGTGGATTTTCCGTTTTAAATTTTTAATATAAATTACAACTAATTAATATCCACCCTGATTTAAATCTAATTGTAATGCCTGAAGTGACTTTTTATTTTAGTACAAAACTAGCATCAAATGAAGTTCGAGTGCCAGTCGAAATCGTCAAAGAAGATGATCCATATAATCCGTTTGACCATCGTGTTAATGAACACCCTAACTCGTGAGTATCCTTTGCAAATTGAAACTTTAATAAATTAAATCAAATTTTTTTAGAACCGTTGGAGCTTTGATTCATTTGTTGAAAAGCTCGCTCGGTACTGGAATTTTGGCAATGCCAGCAGCTTTTAAAAACGGCGGGTTGTTATTTGGTTTTATTGGCACTGTGGTCATAGGGTTTTTGTGCACATACTGTATACATTTGTTGGTAAGTGTTAAATGATTAGCTTTTATTGAGATAATTACGACCCAATTATTTTTTTTCAATCAAGGTAAAAATTGTTATAATTCAAATACGTAGATTTAAAAAAAAACATCAAAAAAGTTGCCAGATTTAGCCAAATTAGCAACATAATTGACACCATTACATAGTAATTAAACGCGCCTACACAAACCATTAAATAATAATTCAAGATCACCTACTTAATTATTTTTAAATTTAATTAGCAAATAGTGTGTGTGTGGGTTAGTTCTCTATTTACATGGACGTATATGTACGAAATTTCTAATTTTTTTGCACATTTCGAGTGTGCTACTTTTATTGTAATTCTGCGAAAGTATATAATTTTTTATGGCTTTATTTACACTCCTATGAATAGCAATGTTTGAACCAAAATGTTATTACTCTTCTGTTCTGGTGTGCGAAGTTTTGGGGAAATACTGCATGAGCATAGTTTCTTCGAAGCAATTACTTATTGTGTAATTATATATATTTTTAGATTTTAACCGAGTTAAATAACTTTGACGTTATACAACAATAAACATTTTGAAGTAATCATTTCGTGATATTTCGAATATAATAGTTGCTATTATTTATACTTATCTTAAACATGTACAGACCTAGAAAAATTTTTACTACACCTTCTACAAAATGTTTAAGAAAAGTAGTACTATCGAATTTGTGGTTTTGTTTATATTTTATATCATGACTGATTTTGATTTTGCCCGATACCACTTCCTCAACCGCATTCACACTTACGTTTTAATTTTTTCCATTTATATATGTTTCATTAAATTGTCTCTTTGATTCTGATTTTATAATTATGATGTGTATAACAGAACCATAATATTAAATTATTGTGTGTACAATAAATTACGATAAAAGATGAAAATGACATGCACTAAAAACTTTAAAATATGCCTCATTAATGCATTTTAAAATTATGAATTTATGCAAGACAAATAAAACTAATGATGCAATTTACTTAAACTATAGCATAGATAATTAAATTTATGGCAATACAAATAAGACTCATTATACGTTAACTCATTCCCATACACAACACAAATCTAATTAATATAAATTCCTTGAAACCTCCGTCTGTCTGTCTGTTTATCATCTCTCCCGAGAGGTTTCAAAACAAAAAAACTGAATACACCATTCGATAGGGTTGTAAGGGTTTTAAAACTGTAACGTAATGCTTCGGAAGGGGGAGGGCTGGCCACACCAACTACCTTCAAACTATACAATTAATTTTGTTTTATTACCAAATATGTCTTGACAAGACAAACTTTTAACCTTATGGTCATATGTCAAAATGATGTCTTGTCAAGACAAACATATTTGGTAATAAAACAAAAATTAGTTAGAAGTTTGGAGAGAGTGGGTGTGGCCAGCCCCCCAGGGTGTTAAATTAGAGTTTTAAAACCCTTGCATCCAGACCGCCTTAAAATTTTTTTAAACACTTCGAAGGAGATTATAAACAGACCGACAGACAGACATTTCAAGAAAATTATAATAATTAGATACATGCAGAATATTGGCAACATTTTCAAAATATTCTATTAATTTTTTAAATATCAAAAATTATTAAAAAGTACAATTTAGTTAAAAATAATTATTAGTTTTGTTTAAAAACAATCTACATCACATCAGGTTTATTTCAAGGGCAGTTATTCATTTTCAAATGTTTGGATCAGTTTTCTTCCAGATTATGCAAAATTGGATACGGTAATTTAAGAAAGTAGATTTTCCTCCTTTTTTCTGAAATTGCCATACTCCATTATAAAGATCTTTAAATCTCCAGCTGGTGGTTATATTTGAAGTTTTTCGAATGTGCTGCATTTTGGGAAATAATTACCTATCTTTGGTTATTATAAGAAAATGGTCCATTTGGTCTCCTTACCTCCCTCACAAAAAAAACTATTTTTTTACGGTTGCATTTTGTTCAACGCTGGCACTCTTTTAATAACGGAGTGATTAAGGTTTGAATCTGGAGAAGCAAAGGCGACTTCACTGAGGCTCGCTTCTATTGATTCAACCTTCAATAACTCCATTATTAAAGGTATGCAAGCATTGAAAAAAAGTTGTTCTAGCCTGTCCTAGTTATTCTCTTTCGTCTACAAACACCAAAAGTTCAATATTTATTTGTAGAGGAGTTGAGGTTCAACAAGGAGCAAGGCATCTTCAGAAGCTTGCAGAGCGATATCTCCAACATCTTGGACAACGCATCGGTAACCTGGTTCTGGGTTTCACTCCGATATTGCACTTTGAAATCATACTGCTGAAGTTCTATTAAACACATGGTTAATCTGGAAGAAGGTTTCATTAAATTTCTTAACAATTTCTTCTTTCTTCTTGTCCTAACTTTATTCTCTGTTTTTTCACTTCTTTCCAACATTTCTTCAGAATTATATTTTCTTCCCTTTTTTCTAACTTAACTTTATACTCCATTGCTATCTTACCAGCTTGTACTCTTATCTTTTTCATTTTATTTCTTCCTTTACTATATATGACGGTGTTTTATTTTCCAACCCCAACGTCCACCTGCAAAACTTTTCTTGTACTTTTTCCAATTTTTCCTAGTCCTTCCATTCCCAAACCTCCGCACTGTACATCATAACACTCCTCACTAATTTCTGAAATAATCATTTTCTTTTTTCTATATTAGCCCTAAACACTCTATCTTCTATTCCCCACACCTGCCCAACAACTTTGTTACCCTGTTTTGCTAATTCTCTTATATGTCCCTCATCTTTATTATTTAACATATTTTTTAAAGTTTATTGTGCTTTGTCATTTGCATAAATACACTCGTTATAAAATAATATTATACATTAATCATAATAAGATGTAAAATAAAAATCTATAATTTAATGCAAAACAAAGCACAAAAAACAAACTAAATATATTTTGTAAATGTGATCACAATTTGTTGACTAGATTTTATCATTACGATAATGATTAACTGAGTAGTACGTTTTGTCTACAAGGTATTGCCGCAATTTACATTTAAAGACCTTACTGTCATTTACGAATTTTAGTTCATAAGGTAAATTATTGTATAGTTTTATGTCTGTATAAATAAGCAGCTTTCTCAAACAATGTACTAGATATCCTAGATATTTCCATCCGTTCACTCTATCTATCTCTTCTTTTCTCCATTTTCACTTTTTCTCTTCTCTTTTCTTTCTTCCTTGCTTTTTTTGAAATACTATTATTTTCGACTTTCCAACATTCGATTTCATTCCCTTTCCTTCTATATACTTCTTCACTACTTCTATTGCTTTTCCTTCAGTTCTTGTTTGATACTTTGTTTCATCATATAACTCTTCCAGTGCTTTTAGCAGATCTTCTGTTATCCTTTTTCTCTTACCCCTCTCCATAATTATTTCCTATCCACGTTATCAAACGCAGTTTTTAAATCTAGATTTATTTATTCCCTATTGTTATCGTGTCCTTTGGCAGATCAAGAACTCAAAAAATCCAAGCTCAGAATGATCTCACTACTCACACACTTTTCCCACTTTCTTGCCACTCCGCTACAACTTTGGAAAGTGTAATAACCAAACCACATAAATTCGATAGTATTTGCCAGCAACAGACGTTTCTTCTTCGAGAAGTTCAGACATTCCTCTGCCTTTCCCGAAAACTTATTTGTTTTGATCTAATTTATTAACCGGACCGCCCCCTGACTTTTGACTGAAATTTTGCTTATAATAATAGTTATTGTTTTAAGTGTTGTCCGTTTGTGGTTAGTCAAAAATTCTGTAAATTTAGAGAGTGCTTTTACACCCGTACTATTTAAACGGTTTCTGCTTAAAAATACATTGTTTCTTGTACTTCAGCAAATTCTTTTAACTCTTCACCTTTCAAGAAATCTCAGATGAAAAGTTTTGAAATGAGCACCCCCTTATATAAAGAAACCATGCTTACAGATTTTTTTTTTGTTGACTAGTTTGTATAATGATTCACGTTTTGTAAGAATCAGGATAATATTCCCAAATAGGTTCTTAATATTGCAAAATTGCCTTAGTGTTTTAATTAACCTGCTGAAGCAATATAAATTAATGATCAGAGGCCATCGACGTTGGTTATGAGGTAACGGTTATCGGAAACCGAATCCAATACTACGGCCACCGCTAAATATTTTCCAAAAAAAAAATAATTAAAAATAAAATGCAAGTACTAATGTACTACGTATGTAAATATTCATTAAAATTGTAATTAGAATTGTAGATTTCTTAGTATTTGCAAACTAATAATAATACTAGAAATGTTAAATAATGATCAAGAATGACTTAGTTTTCAAATAAAAACAAACAAATGTATTTTTTTATTATTAAAAAAAACATTCCTTTATACGCACTTTAAAGTTATACTTTTTTTAAAAACATACAAACTAATCATTTAAATACAAGCATGATAATTTGCATTTTATGGGATTTCTTGTAAAGCTTAATTAAATGTTTCTTATTTAAATAAATTGTAATGTTTACAATGTTTTAATGTTTCGTCAATTATTTGAATTTTTTTCGCATTTGTAAACTACGTCACTGAATAATAAAGAGTTGTAATTTTACAGTTATTACACGAAATGTTGCTTGATTATGTATTTACAACACTCTATGACGTAAAAGGATGTTACAATCTTATGCTTAAAAACTTGTTCTGTATTTCGAATGACATACGTAAAATTCTTAAATAATACCTAATAATAATTATAATGTTGTTGTTTTCCTTTAATTGATAATTGCTTGCTGTTTTTATTTTTCTTGACTGAAATGAAATTTACTGTCAAAATTAAATTTTAAATAATTAAAATTTTATGATATTTGACAATTCAAAAATAATATCGGTATAAACCACCGACATTGTAAATTCATATTTGTGATCTATTCAAATTATGTTGAATTTGTGGCCAGCGATCTTTTACATTCCAAATTATTTAATGATACTATAATTATTAAATTTATAATTCAGGTATTTTATATAACTAATTTAATGTGATTCACGAGAAAAAATTCATTTATTGTGTTTAAACTACTGCGTTCGAGCTACTCTACAATAAGGCGAAACACTGGTACGCAGGTGTTAGCTACGAATTCGACAATAAATTTTATTGCAGCGTTGATGAATTCGTATGAGAGTATTCAAAGATTTCTACAATTCCATTATCAATTTACTAATTATCCTGTTAATTGTTTAACGCTTCATATTAAAATTTATTTTTGGTTCTAGGTAAGGGCATCTCATGAAATATGCAGACGAGGCAAAATTCCCTCGTTAGGATTAGCAGAAACGTGTGGGGGTGCTTTTGAATATGGTCCTAAAAGTGTACAAAAATTTGCTAGATCAGTTAGGTAAGTGATCAGTCTATAAATAATTCAAGTTCATTCGCACGATATAAATTTTCTCAATGTCTTTTTTTGTATTTGATGACTCGGTTTCAAAGTACGCTAGCATCGAATCTTTTTTTTTATATTTATCTTAAGTGAAATAATTTTTATGTTAATCATTCTCAATTGATTGCATTGATTGTTTGAAATTGTTGCTTAATAAAATCAATTAAATTATGTAGATTAAGGTCAAGTTCAGCATGTCTACTTTTACTTCATAAAATTACTTAAGCTGGCTACGGTCATGTTAACTGAAAAACGCATAGTATTTTGTTTGAATTTTGTTCAGCAGGTTTCAATTATTTGGAATTTCTCAATTTGTGTGTTTATTATTATTATTTTTTTTTCTTGATGGGAAAAGGGTGTCAATGTTCTCTTCTGCTGCCACATAAGTATTCTTTTATACAGGGCTTTCATTTCATATATATATATAAAAATATTAAATGAGAGTGAGTAGGGATTAAGTGCAAAAAGTAGAGTTCCATGAACACTTTTTTTGAATGTCCCCCTCGACATCTAACTTGATATATTTTTCTAGTTCAAGATTCCATTGCTAAAAAAAATTTAGAGTGACTAGTTTTTGAAACGAAAGCACTGTATATTGTTGTTCACAGTCGCATGAGTTTTTTCTTAGTCTCGTCCAGTAAAGTTATGGAGAGATTAAATAGGCAACTAATACAAGGTGTCGAAACTAAAAGGTTATGGAGCAATTACAGAAAATCATTAACTTGTCACTATGACTCGATTGCATTTTGAAAAACTTTTAGAAAAGCAACATGCTCTTCTAAAAGATTTAGGTAATCTACGTTAAGTTGTTAAAGTCAATAAATCCCATCTTTAAAAGTATAGCCCCAGATGTGGCTGACGTCCATGTCAGTATAAAATTGTCTTCTCAAGAACGCATTTACGTAGAGTTACTTTCAACAGATTTCTTGTAGTCTATCTTGAGAAGGTCTTTCAAACTTCCTTGATTTAAGCTTAAGAAAGAGCAAACAGTGTGCACGATAGATTCACAACCACAATCTGTGACAAATCCTAACTCAATCATTCTTATTAAGAAAACAAAGTCTCAGCATCTCCATTTGATAACTGAATCAAATCTTTCAGGTATTGTGGACGTAAACCATCAATTCCTCCTATAGAAATGAAAACTATAGATCGCTTTTGAAATTTCTAAAAAGGTTCCGGAAGAAATCTCAACTCTCGCGAAGAACTAGGACGTTTCTTTTGTAGTTTATTGAGAACTGAAAGATTCTGTGGAGCGAGTTCGTCAATTAAGGACAGAAGCGTGATAGCTCCTCAAATGTCACCATCTTTATTAAACTTCCTTCTTTCCAATAGTGAAGAGTACGGATTAAAGTCTAAAATGTTCTTCTGAATCATTATTCTTAAAATCACATTCATTTAACAGTTTCCTAAACTTTGTCTCTCTTTGGTATCTTTTTTAAAACTTTCACATTCTTCTTTATGAAGGTCATATGTTCGTTGAAAGAAAATTATTGACCAGATTTAAGATTAGTACAAATAGACTTAATGTATTTGTCACAATCTGTTTTCCACAATGAAATGACATTCTCACCAGTTTTTTAGATATACAGAAAAATACCAAAAGATGAACAAACATGTGATTTCAATGGAACAATTGGCAACGACGCACTTATAGATTTCTGTGCACAAAACGAATTAAGGATAAATAATACTTTTTACTAACACCGAAATCAATATAAGATAACATGGAGAGAAACGAGATCTAAATTAAAAAAAAAATGTCAGAATTGAACTGAAACGCGGGTTATAGATCTAAAATATCATTTCGAACAACTTTTCTTAATCACTATTTCTGATATCTTTACACATGTCAAATTTGACATGTACTACCAAGAACCCCTTCACCACCGCCAATGAGTGTTATCTTGTTTTAAACCAAGCAAAAGCTAACCCCTAAGTCATCTGTAAGGTATAATTAATAAAAAAGTTTTCTATATGATGCATACTTTTTGAAATTCACTGTTTGTACTAATAGCAGACAAAGAAGATAAACTTCAAAGACTTCTACAGCAATTCCATCAAAACGCTAAGAAATATAACATAGATGTTGCAATAGAAAAAACCAAAACAATCTACAAGGTGCAAATTAAAATTAAATAGGTAATAAAATAATTGAAAGTAGTACATTTCCAATATCTAGGAGTAAACAGCCTCATATCGAGCTGTAACACAAGAAACTTGCAATTTGTGTATAAAAACCCAAGAAATATTTGGAACAATAAATATTTAAACATTCAAAAAAGCAGTACGACCAGTAATGTGTGCAATAGAAACAAGGGCTAAAACAAATACAACTAAACAGGTGGTAAGAGCAACTAAAATGAAAACTGTGAGATCTATTCTCTGGATCTCATTAAGAGAATGTGAAACACGAAAATAGGAAACAGATGTAGCATAGAAGACATGGTGAAATGGGCGAGAATAAAGTGTAGACAGTGGAACGAATAGAGGAGGAAAAAATATTTAAGATCTGTAGTGCCAAGAGACCACCAAAAAACATGGAACTAAAGTTGGGTATCATCCTCAATGGAATCACCACCTAATCCTTGAAAATAAACAGGACTATGTCCAATATAAAAGAAGAAGAAGACAAAAATGACTAATCATAACATTTGCAGAACCGTTTGTAGAGATTCTTTGCTATTTCATTCTGGACAACACCTAGGCTTGTCTAAAAGGCTGCTGACGTGCTTATAATTGAACTCACTAATGTCAAGATACCAGTAGTGAACCCACAAAGAACAACCGTCACAAAAAAATTCTCCATCAACAATATCTTCTTTACAGAAACCACATGTAAGAACAGCATCATTGTCCATAGTTAAAAAGATCCCTCCACATTAACTGAAATTGCACTATGCGACCAGTGCAATGAAAAATAAAAAAAATTGAAAATAGGTTGAAACATATTAAAAAAGGTCACTTTTCCGGACTTCATCCTATTCGCAAAATCCACCAATCGATTAAGCACCTTTAACTTTAAGAAAAGGAGCAATCTTCACCAGAAAAATCTAAGACCGACAACATTTTGACATACTGAGATATTTTTTACTTAGAAATCTGTTCTGATATATAACAATTACACGCAAAAGTATAATGATATTCATTATGAATATGCATTTTTTTTGCAAATGAATAATTCGCATTTTTGTATTATAATTACCGATATTTTTTTTAACTTTCTCTGCCAAATTTATAATTTAAAAATTAATTATAGACCTTAAAAAAGGCGAGAGGGTATGTATATATGATTTGCAATCTAATAAAACAAATTATAAGTTGTCGTTGATAAATCAATTTTATTTAATGAGATACGGATATTTTTTGACTTTTATAGTGTATAATAATAATAATAATGACTTGATGTCATTAACCTGTTTAATCCGGAATTTTTTTTCTAGTCCAATGAAAATAGTACTTGCTAAAAAATTTACTACTCAAATTGCATAACAAATCGTATGCGTGGTCTAATGCATATGCATGCAATAAATCGTAGAAGTCCTTGTATTACCTAACATATTGTTCTAAGAAGATATTATACAATGATTCTCGTTTGAACTATTTTTGTGACAAGTAATGTATTTCTAATGAATTTTTTGTTTCAGGATAATGGTCGATATATCTCTGGTCGTAACATACTTTATGATTACATGCGTGTACATTGTCTTCATTTCGGAATCTTTGCAGCAGGTAAGCTTTGCCTAACCCAAACTCACAGAGATTCAAATATTGACTTTGCATTTCTTAGAATTTTTTATATTTACGAGTTCAACGACATGTTTTGCATACTTTTCTTTTGCAAATTTAGCATACTTGATGTACGGGTTAAAAAAAGCGACGATCCTAAAAACGAGCTTTTACCATCGTGCAAAATAGATCTCAAGAAAGTCGTAATTACCTGAGCGAGGTATACCCAAGTGAAATAAAATTAATTGATTGTTTAATGTGTTTAAGCAGTTGAAACTGGTTCTTAACAATAATCTACAAAATTATAATAACAGTAAACAACTTGATAATATTACACCTTAATAAATCTAACTGTCTTTATTTATTTTTTATTGGAATACGAACATAAAAATAAACTTTAGCAGAAAAGTAGTTTATGGTATCATCACATTCTGTTTTCGTCTTTGATGATACGATAAAGTTTTGAATATCACTCGAATATTAGCGATTTAAACCGACTCGGGTATGCCTGTCACCTGGCAACGTTCTCGTCTATTATAAATCGTATAATATACTATGTTATATTAATAGCAATAAGATTTATAAGTTGAGAATCATGAAGAAAATAACATAACTGTGCCATAAAATTATTAATTAGTCTTTTTGAACTTTTAAGAGTTACACCACTTAATCGATATATGTACAGTTAATAATTATATGTACACACCAGACGTAACCAAAAAAATAATTAGTCAACCCAACAGCATATACATGGATTTGTCAGACCGATGGAATTTGACATGAACTAAATGCTCTTTAAGACTAGTTTTAATATGTAGATCTTTGCCTCTCAGCGTTAATCCAAGCATATTATGATTCTCCTTGACAACGATCATGTCTGGTTATCTCTACAGATTCTTATTTCGTGTCCAACATAACAATATTTTTTAGACTAAATAAATGCCAACAGTTAACTGTAAAGACTTGTGTGCGTTAAAGTGCATGGCGCCATCTAAGCGATGGTTTTAATGCATAACACAACACGTCAGTCGATAAAGCCAAGATAACTTGTACAGAAGCATACACGTTACGAAAGAACACCTGATGCAGCATTTCGCTCTTATTATGAGCTCATCAGAGTATACTCACGTACGGTATACAGCTGCCAGAAGTCTTTACAGTTAACTGTTAGCATTTACTTAGTTTATACTATTTACACGTGTCCATGTTAACACGAGATGTCGCAAGACACACATTTTACTAATATTTTTAGATTGTTTCAATTTCTGTATTCTCTAGTTTCATCTTTTCATTGAATACTATGTTGGCCATCATTTTGGTCTTGTAATAATTCATTTTAATCCAACACTTTGTGTTACTTGCTCTAGTTTACATAGCGCTTCTCTAACTTTTATCTTCTTCTTCTTCCGTTCCGTTCCGCTATCAATGTGCGATTTTTATTTTATTAGCAGCTGCTCGGAAAAGTCTTGTAGTCGACATGAAAAACCAAGACAATAGTTTTGTATTCTAAACCATGAGCTCCTGGCTTTTTAATTCTACACTTGATCTCTACAGAATGATACCATTGATCGTTGACCGAAGTACGTAGGTAGTTAATTGAGTTTACTCTTTCAATTTGTTCACTTCTTTATTATTAAGGGCTCAGGTGGAATCTAATTTTTACTTATGATCATATATTTGGTTTTCTTAGTGTTTAGTAGTAGCCTGTACCGTTGACTGATTGTCGTGATGTCATTATTGTCATAGTCCTTTTAAGTTGTCCGCAAATATGACTGTGTCATCAGCGTATCTTATATTGTTCAATTTTACACTGTTTACTGAAATGACTTCTGTCATATCTTGAATAGCTTCATTAAATGTTTGTTCAGAGTAGACGTTGAATAGCAGGTCGACAGGATACATCCTTGCCTCACACCACGTCTTATTTCAACTTCGTCTGACATCTCTGCTTCGATTTTGATGTTTACCGATTGACTCCAATACAGATTAATTATGATTCGAAGATCTTTGTCGTCAATACCAATATTTGTTAATATTTGTATGAGTTTCTCGTGTTTAACGCTGTCAAATGATTTATGATAGTCTATAAAACTCGTGGAGATAGTTTTTTATGGTCATTCGTTATTATATCGTCCGCAAAGCAGAGATGGGTTAATTGTTCTTCACCAATTGTAACTGTTACGTTTATCCACCCTGTCATATTCAATGCTTATTGTAATACCGTAATAACTATTTTTGGAGATAAAGTTTCCTTGCTAAATTTCTCTCTTTCTTTTTTCTATGATATGTGTTTTCTGTAACTTCCGTTATCAGGTCGTGCAAGACATCTATTTAATTTGTCGGTGGTATATTTTTTAAAGCCTCACTAATCCATTTTTCAAATTCTTTATCCTTTCTGGCTGCGTCCAAGTTTTCTCTTTCTGACTATTTTATTCCGTTCTTGCTTTCTATCCCTTACCATTCTGTGGTCACTTCCAGTTGTAAATCTATTTAATACCGTGATATCTTTGAGTATATGTTTTTGTTTGATCAATCAACGTTTTTCCATCTGGACTCCTCCATGTCCATCAAGTAGTTCAATACCTTACCGCCTCAAGTATTTTTGCCTACACTACCAAAATTTTCTAGTGCATATTCTGATGGGTCAATTTTTATTGATATTTTGGCGTTAAGGTCTTCCGAATAGAATGGTAAAGTTTGTCGAGTTTTGTTCAAATGCTTTCATCACATTATCATAAAACATCTCCACTTCTTCCTTGTTGTAATTCGAAGTCGATGCATAAAGCTGAAGAATTTTTAATTTATATCTGCTATTAAGTCTTAGGATACGACATGCTTCTCTTGTAGATATGTTCTCTATGGTAACATAAAACATTTTTTTAGTAGGAAGTCGACTTCACCCATTGACTCTTGTTCTCTCACGTGATAAAATGTATGTCTATATTTTAGCGTTTGCAGTTTTGCAAGTTTTACGACTAGAAATAACTCTATTATAATCAAACTTTAAAATATTTTTTGAAAACCATTTGTGTATGCAAACTTTGATTCTCTTCTACCTTCCAGTACTGGGAGATGAAGAAGAATCAAGGTTCGCGTGGGCTGGGTTCCTCGCCCAGAAAAGATTTGATTTAGATATTCCGTATCTCAATTCCAACATGATGGAGTGCCCGTTCTGTTGAAACTCAATTTCTTCTGCTGTAGATTTGGATCGTTATTGTTCGAAAATAATCGATTAACGTTTCTCATAACTGATTTGTGCAAAAGTGCCTATTCTGAGCAGAGTTTAACTTTCCGTTTAGAAAATATGGTTCTACGATATGTCCACCAATAGTACTACACCAATTATTTACTTTTTACGTGAGTTTTCTTCTAAACAATACCTGCAAAATTTGTCGGTTTGCATGTCCATTCAAACACAATGTAGCTTCGTTAGTTATAATTATAGCTCAACCCTTCCACAATTACTTCATAGAAATTTATTCTGCAATTAAATTCATCTTTATTTAGTTCGATAAGTTTTCGACATCTAGTGTCGACTCGTGAAAGCGTTCACGTACGAAAATGTTAGCAACTTTGCCGACAGGTATGTAAAGCATACTTACGCAGGCTGATTGAAATTTTATACTTGCCAACGTTAGGTTGGCTATAATTATTGAAGAATCGACTATGTAACTGCTTTACATACCTGTCGGCAAAGTTGCTTTATTTAGTTCCTGAAATATATGAATTTTATAAGGGCAAGTTTTTCTCAGTTTGAAATTTTTTGAGTTGGATATCGATTCATATTGTGATTTAAAGTTGTGTAGAATCTTTGGAATTCTCTAAAATACCCAATATTACAACCTAAGATTTTTTTTTCATTTGTAACTTTTTAGTTTTTCTTCAGCTGTTTCGAGTCTTTTATAGGAATGTTAGAAGAAATTTCAAGCGAAAACCATATTTGTAGTTCATTTAAATTGTTCCAAATATAATAAGAATCCTCATCTTCGAATAGTGAATCATTTGTAACGGTTGTTATCTTTCTGGTCTATCTCACACTACCAATTTTGTAAAAGTATTTAATTTCAAACAGGATTTGCTTAGAATTTAAACTAGAACCTTTGAATAAATGTGCCACGCTTCTATGACCATCACTGTATAAATAAAACTGTTACTGCCTAGTAGAAACTGAAAAACCCTAAAACTTTCGTATCGACCACTTTGTATAACAGTTTTCAAAAACCAAGAGAATAGACAAAAAGAATATAAAACTTTAAAAACAACATATTTACTTTTGAGTGTATAGACTTCCGTCAATGCATGGTCACTTTGGGGTTATTGGCTACGTCGTCGAATTTGAGATCTTTTCATTGTTTTAAAAGACATATCGCTCTCTAAATTTGATAATAGTAATCGTAACAATGAACATCCTCAAAATATATTGATTGAAACAATACAAAAATCCAATTTGTTTTTTAATGTTACTGAAACTTTAGTTTCTCTAAGAATAGAATGGGACGTTTTGACGCCAAGACATTTAGGCTCTAAAATTTTCTGGTGCTAGAATGTTTCGGCGCCACGACGCAAATTGTTTTGGACAGTAGATGTTTATGTATTGGCTTTGTTACGATTATGCCGAGATATCTACGCGCCAAAACATTCTGTCGCCAAAATATCCATGTGCCAAATCATTCAAACCTTTGCGACAAAACGGCGCTCCCAAAACTGGGAGTCATCTGGGTAGGAGTTACTCACGTTTTCAAATTCAGCGGTTGACTTAAGAATAAAAGCTTTTTGTAAAACAAGGTGTTAACATAAAAAAATTTACTGAACTGCCATATTTATGTTAAAAAATTGATTTTGTATTGAGGTTAGAACAGATCCATTAAAACCCAAAAATGACATGACTTACATACTAAACCGCGATTAAAAAACAATTTCATCAAAGTGGACCATAAAAAACTTCACGTACGTCTACTCTAAATGCATAAAACTGGATGTGTTGGACCATAATGTCAACACAATCATAAATTGAAACTAAATCTGTCAGAATTGACAAATGTACAAACTAAGCTAAGATACACCTGTATATCTTGCTTTGTCGTTCATGGCAAAGGTTGTTAAAAATTTTTTGAATCGCGTTATGATGGATCGATATTCTACTGTATTGATGTTGGTCAACTGTCACACCTACGTCAAAACCTGTAACATAATCACTTCAGAGAATTGTGCCGCATAAGAAAATAGGATGACGTCATTCTTTATTTACCGACAAAATGTACATTATTTGTAAATAGTAATCATTGTTTAATTAATTCAACCACATATTTTTTCCTGAAACTGTTTCAATTGAATTCTCCATAAATGTCTCACAGTAAAATCCATTCACTTTTTTAGTTTCTTGAATTGGCATGAGAAAAATATGACAGTTGTATTAAATACATAAGTCTTAATTTCTACATAACCTCAATAATGTAAAAAAATATTCATATAAAATATTATTTTACAATAAAATGCATTTGTTTAATACCACAAACCCACCTGACTCCAAAACAAATAAAAGTGAACGAACTATATTTGGAGTATTCAATTCTTGTGTAATTATTTTTCTTTTTATTTGTTTAAAAAATTACTTTTAATGCTTGTATAATTTAAAGATTACAAAAGATTTTATTTTAATCGGCGTTTAATCTTAATTTACTCTTTCTCATTTACATAATCAATTGTTTCCGTATTTTGTGTGCTTCATTTATGAAAATTTTCCATAACGGATGAATAATTTACAGTTTGATGTATAACATGAATTAGTTCTCGTTTTTCCGAATTAACAGATGGTTAATATAAATTATTAGATCACCGTCTTTTGTGAAAGACCAAAAAAAAAATGTTTATTTTTTTTGTTAGTTTTTGACGATTGCATTTTTGTTCCAGCTTATACACTACTGGTTACCAGAAACTACGTACAGTACGCGTCTGTACATGCTTATGATAATGGGACCATTGTTATTGTCGTCACAAGTAAGAGAACTGAAACATTTAGTACCTTACTCATTTTTGGCAAATCTATTTATGGTTACTTGTTTTGCAATAACACTGTATTATTTATTTATGGACATACCAGACCCATCATCTCGACCAATGTTCTCATCATTTGGTCAACTTCCTTTATTTTTCAGTACTGTTATATTTGCGATGGAAGGCATTGGCGTTGTAATGCCAGTTGAAAACAGTATGAAGAAACCTCAACATTTTCTCTCATGCCCTGGTGTGTTAAATGGTGCGATGAGTATTGTTGTTGTTCTGTACTCAGTCATTGGATTTTTTGGTTACTTGAAATACGGAGATGAAACACAAGGAACTATTACGTTAAATTTCCCAGTGGAAGAAATGTAAGTATTTATAAATTCAGAAATATTCAAACAACATTAATGAAATAATTTTTTAGACCGGCCCAGATACTTAAATTCTTCATTATATTGGCAGTATTTTTCACCTACAATCTTCAAATGTATGTTCCTTTAGATATTATTTGGAAAACGAGCATTGACTCAAGAATAAACGGATCTATTAAACGAAATGTTGCCCAAATCGTAATTAGGTGCCTGTTTGTTATGGGAACAGTTGCAGTTGCAGCAGCAGTTCCTAATTTAGAACAAATTATAGGACTCGTTGGTTCTATATGTCTTTCGACGATAGGAATTTTGTTACCGGCGGTAGTTGACACTATTTTAAATTGGGAAAACAACTTAGGTCGATTTAATTGGGTGCTGATAAAAAATATTATTTTAGGAATATTGGCTTTAGTGGCGTTAGTCTCAGGATCGATCGATAGTATTAAGGGTTTTTTATAAAAGGACTTTTGTACTTATAGGTTTATTTATATAATAACAAATCGTGATTTAATTATATATTATAATTTTAATATGTTTTTGTTGTTAACTGTGATCTGTTTAGTAGTTATTAGGAAATTGTACAATATTATTTATAATTGCATTCGTATGTTTTATCTAATTATGACAAGTTGTTAAAATAATTGTTTTTATTGGGGTCACGTATTGTGATGCCTGATTGATGTACCTACATATTTGTATAAAATATAAAAAAATTGATCCACATTAGAAATTCGTTCCCAAAATACAGCAAAATAAAGTGATCTAAATATAACCTAAAAATTGACAGAAGTAAATAGCGTTTTCAACTGACAATGCGTGAGCCTATTGCCCGTGTGGTGCTTACAGAATTATGTGACTTTTTTTTTACAGCATTTAACTTATTTAAATTTATTCACCACCCGACTGTCTTTAAATATTTATCAAACAGGAAGCGTGGTCGAAGTTCTAAATGTGCAAAGATGCACAAGGGCGTCATCTGCTAGATTAGGTTTTGTAGTATCTCTCATAACTAAGGCTAAAGAAAAGATAGAAAAAGCAAACTAAATAGTTAATCATGATACAAGTGTGAGAAGTAAGGCTTTTATGCACGACTTACGCAAGGAGTGCATAAAAACCCTTCACAGTAAATAAATAAACAGTAAATGTTAGGTTAAAAATACTTGCTTTGCTCTTATACATCTACTAACTAAAAGACAATTAAACAATTACGTATTGGCACTTCCTTATACAAATAAAGTGCATTAACATTAACATGCATTTGATTATCTATTTTATCTAATAATAACTACAACTAACAAAGAATATAGTATCTGTTGTCCTGCCTTATTCCGCATTTAGCGGTTCATATAAGATCCCTGTAGACCGCAAAGAACACTTCATCAGACGTGGTATACAGTCACGAGTTGTTTTTGAGTACCTCTGAGGTAACAATCGACACCGCTCGTAGAAGAAGAAATATATCACGAAGAGTAGACCATTTACTTTGTTACGGCTTCACAATTCGGTAGCGTTTTTCACAGAGTAATGGAAAAGAACTATATTATTGTTAACTGCACATTAATCACTTATTTTCGCTAAAAGCCCTGATTAAGAAAATGTATTACGTAGAGTGTGTGGCGTTCAGGTAACAAAATCACTACTGACGTGGTGGAGAAATAGGAAAAATAAGCGCCTCTGAATTTTATTACGTTATGACTTTATGAGAAACTTGTCTACTGTAGCGTTATAGGATAATCAACGAAAAAGAATTATGAATGTAATACTGTAATTTTATTACATACACATTTCAGTTATATAAACAATAATGACTAGAACGTACATTGATTTATAATGCGACGTTTTGACAGATAATCATATTATTATTGCAATCGAGTTCTTAACCTTTATTACAAACCAAGTTTGCTATTACGATAACCCGGGCGAAATTAACGTTACCTGAATACAAAATTACAAGGGAATATAATTAACAATGTGCTGTTATAAATTAACATGCAACTTGATTTATCTGGGCGGTTGTCTTTTCTAAAAATTTTCGGTATGTAAATCTTCGGATGCTTTTAATAGATTCGCACATTATAAGCAAGGAAGATCTCTTCACCACGGATCAGAGAAACTACCAGCTTTTAAATAGTACTTGTACAAGGAACAATTACACCGACCAAAAAACCACCTGTGGTTGCCAATGTATCAGGTACAGATTTTTCCAAATTTAAACGTGAAGAAAAAAAGAAAATAAGAACGTTACCATGCAAGCAATCAAAGTATATAAAACTTTGAAAATCATCTCCTTGCCGATTGAACTTATCTTTCCTCAGAGAGTAGACACTAACAATCCGTGTTTGAAGGTTCAGCAAGAAAATATGCCTTTTCACAGAACGACATAATTCTACCAAGTGGAAAATAAAAGAATCAGCTTGTAACAAGTACCTCTTCTCTAATGACACCTGGTGACATGAAAACTGGTTACAACTTATTACAAATATAAGGCTCCTCCATGTAGACTTAAGATAGACTTTTCCAATTAATCGTAGTAAAAGTAATAATTATAATTCAAAGATCAAAGTTCTCAATCCATAAGCGGTAGATACCAAATTGTAAAACCAATGCTATCAAGTCCAAGATTAATTAACGATATTCAAGAAATTCATTACTTACTAAAAAGAAAGGAAAAAGCCCGGAAGTCACTCTACCTCTCTTAACCAACTTTCAGAAAAGAAACGTCAGTGGAAGAATTCATGCACCTAGTGTTGCATAAGCTACAGAGTGTAAATAAGATAAATTCCCATTAAAATATTTACGAGAATAAACATTACGAACAAACAAAATTTAAACAATATATAACAACAGTTTCTTTTTTATTTAAAAATTTAAAACACTGATCTAATATTATTTTCAAATATGAATCCATTTTTGTGTTTAATTGAATTAAATTCGAATACTTTAATTGTTATTGAGTAGAAAAGTAATATATAGGATTGATCCGAAAATTTTCAGCGCATGTGTTTTTACCAGAACTTAACTTTCTCAAAAAAAAAAAAAAATTTATTTGCAATAAAAGCTTTGAAAAACTTGATACTGTATTGTTTTTATTTAATAATTGTTTTGTTTTTTGATAATACAGAAAAAATAATATAATTTGCATAAAAATTATATCATGTAATGCGAACTGTATCTTCAATGCTACTTTGAAACTTCTGTCATAATTAATTTTGAGATGTTGGTGACTTTCTTTGACATCCACTTATGTAAAAATAATTATGATGTTTTAGTCATTTGAAGTTGTACAATTTTCTTTTGTTTTCTTGGATAAGACTAACATTTGTTGAATCGCTTAAATCTTATTTTATAAGTTTTCCAGATTATGATGATAAAGTCTCATCGACGCCAAAATGAGAAAATTTTAAAATAATACTATATCTGTAAAAAAATTAGTTGGCTTAGATATGGGGTAACTTTGGATCAAATACTCAATTGTTTACACTATTGTTGCAATAGATTTTAGTAATTGAATTTAAAAAAATAGGGAATTATGTTGAAAACAAGTGATTTAAGTAAAGTTAGTTAAAATATAAGAAGGTTTTTTAAAGGAAACATACTAAAAATAACTTTAAAGAGTGTTATAATCGTCCCCATAGAAAGAAGTCTAAGTAAGGGGATCTAAATGTCTACTGAATATCCTCCTTGCTTCATTCATCTACTTATAAATTCATGTTCAATCCATGGTCGGACTGCAAAAACGTAGTGAGGAAAAGCTTCCTCTTCTAATCTAATAGTGCATTTCCATATCGGTCAAGTATTTTCTAACATTCCACCTCTTGCATAGATAATATACTGACAAATTTTTTAACCTCTCAACTTGAAGTCGGGATAGTTGATCCTTGTTTGTCACTATGATCAATTTACTATGATCAATTTATCAATTTAAAAAATGAATATCTCGTTAGAAAAGGAAACTTGTCAAATCTTTTTAGAATACGTCAAATAACCTCAAAAGGAATGTACCTATTTATCAATTTACTGGGGGAATTAAACTGGGAAGTTTTTAATAATTCTGATGTCAATGTTGATTTTCTTACTGAGTACCTAATTACTAACTTTAAAGACCTAGTTCATAAATGTAACTAAAATACCAGAACACTAGTGATAAATTGCCTATAAACTGGTTTACTAATGACCTACGTGCGATGAGAGATAGAGTCGCGGTTTTGAAAATAATAAGTGATTGCACAAACACTTCTAAGAACAAAAATATTTTACTTAAGTTTAAGGAGTTCTACAGACTCTCGCTGCAAAAGGCCAAAAACTGCATATGAACTGTACATTTACAACTCTCGCAACAAAAGCAAAACCTTTGGAAGCTAATTAATTATGAACGAAACGAGACTAGTTCCAGATCATGTAACATTAAAATAACTCACGATGAATTAAATAATTATTTCTGTAACACGGCGGAACATATTGTTAAAACACTACAAACAAATAAACTAATTGCAGTAGAGCGTACTAAAAAAACATCTCAAGTTAATTCTCTTTTCTTCAGTCCTGTTACAACAGACGAAGTCATAACTACCATAAAAAATGTAAGCAATTCAAACTGCTTGGATGCATATGACTTGTCTAGTAAGATTATAAAACTATCCTACCAAATCATCGCTGAACCTCTAACTCTGCTATTTAATCGGTGCATTAATGAAGGGATATATCCTCAAATGTTCAAACTTACTAAAGTATTGCCAATCTATAAAAAGGGTAACAACATGCACCCGGCCAATTATCGACCAATTTCAATAATTCCGGTATTTAGTAAAATTTTTGAAATTATAATAAAAAAAAGACTTGGAATATTTAGAAAATTTTAAATTACTTAATACTTGCCAATACGGCTTTCGCAAGAATCGCTCTACTATAGATGCCGTCCTGAATTGTTCAGTATATAGTTGATATACTGAATATAGTTGATAGTCTTGAAGAAAACAAATTGGTAGCTGCTTCATTATGTGACCTTTCCAAGGCTTTTGACTACGTCTCCACTCAAATATTAATCGAAAAACTGGAAAATATGGGTGTAAGAGGTACTCCTCTTCTTCTACTAGAATCATATTTAACAAATAGAAAACAATACGTTTACTATAATGATTCTATATCAAGTCGCCTAAGCATTAAGCATGGTGTACCGCAAGGATCGGTTTTAGGACCACTTTTGTTTCTAATATATGTTAATAATTTTCCAAACTTGCTAAAACCGAATGAGTGCGTCCTGTATGCAGATGATACCACGCTTTTATTTTCCCACTCAAACAAAGCTGATTTAATGGCTCAAGTAAAAACATAGAAAGTAATGCTGAACAATGGTTTTCGGCGAATAATTAAAATTAAATCAAGAAAAGTCACAAACAATAATATTCTCCTCAAATAATAACATCTTTAAAGGCAACAGTGTAACCATTTTAGGTATAACAATGGACGATGGCTTAAGATGGGTTTCACATGTAGATAAACTCTGTTCTAAGCTTATTTCTTTGTTATTTTTACTTCGTAAATTAAAACGGTCAACTACCCCAAAAGGTCTATTAATGGCTTACTTTGGATTATTTCATTCAACTATAACATATGGTGTGATCCTATGGGGAAGTTCATCTCATGCCCATAGAGTATTTATTCTTCAAAAGAAAGCTGTCCGGATAATAGCCGGAGCTCATTATCAAGAGTCGTGCAAGCAACATTTTAAACATTTAAATATTATGACACTGCCATCACTGCACATTTATTACACGCTCCTAGAGATACATAAAAATGCTTGGTCATTACCAACTCATGCAGATATACATTTATACAACACAAGAACAGCCAACTTAATTGTACCCTCTACGTAAACTTACTCAATCAAATAAAAACTCATTAACGTAAAGTTGTATAACAAACTTCCAAATTCGTACAAAATATTAAATTATTTTTCATTTAAAAAAGAATCAGAGCATTGTTCCTTAACTATAGTTTCTATTGTCAGCAGGAATACATGGATTGTTGAATTAAGATCTAATTGATATCACAAATGTGCCTGATGTATGTTAGTTTTATATTGTGTTTGTCTTTTTGTTCATAATAGTTTTTATTCTTATATCATGTAACCGCCTACTGAAGTATTTGTACACATGACGTGCCTCAAACGTTTTATGTAATTACGTAAAATGGTTAAATAAACATTATTATTATTATTATTATTATTATTGTTTAGCATTTAAATTTCCATCAATAAACAACGTTCTAATCACTTGGTCTTCTAAAATGCGTACCTGTTTACTAAATTAGATGTCTACGTTTTAAAACTCGAAGAACCTTTTTGTTTATTTGAACTTAAATTCATAAAAGTAAATAATCGAAAAATAAAAATTTGAGGTTAACTATAGAGGTTACCACCTTAGATCGACTTGTCTTTAGACAGCTCAATATCACTTGTAATGATGTTTTTCCCAAAAACTTATTTGCTTTGTTCCGATTTACCAAGCCTCCTCCTGCCTTATTCTTTTGAGAACCCATCTATAATAATAATATTATTTTAACTGTTGTGGGCTGCATATGTGATCACTCTAGATTACAGTAATGTTTCAAGGCCCACGGTCGGACTCAAAAGCGAGTTTTACGGGTCATTTGACAATACGGTATAGAACGAACGTCTATTTTATTTCGGAAAAGTGTCATGACACCTTCAACTGAATCTGTCATGTACAAATTCATCCTTTTGTAAGCTCTTCGGTGATTGAGCAGAGAAGATTAAGACCGGCCTGGAATTTCAAATCTTGTACATG
This sequence comes from Abscondita cerata, assembly GCA_030710515.1. Classification (NCBI taxonomy): domain Eukaryota; kingdom Metazoa; phylum Arthropoda; class Insecta; order Coleoptera; family Lampyridae; genus Abscondita; species Abscondita cerata. The sequence goes on along the minus strand of JALBCR010004459.1, from coordinate 113,100 downwards.
TACTCTCCCTATCATTTTACAGCTGGTGAGGTCCTCCAACATCAAAATAATGGGAGAAAGAACCTATTTGATTTGATACGGTACCGAGAATGTTGAAAGTAAATCTTTTTCGGGCATCTGAAAAAAAAATGATTTTTCTTGCACACCAGCTCTCCTACCTGAGGTTGGTGGCCTTTTCTCCGTAAGCAATAATGGTGACGCTGATCATCAAACGTCTTGCAGAAATGATACCGAGCGACGAGGACTGTGAGTTTCTTCATTTTCTCTAAATGATTTTCTACGGTAGTTTTTATGGGTCTCAACTAGTGAATTTTTGTATGCATCTCGCGGCCAAAACTGCCATGACCGGACTGAATCCGAGAGACATTTACGGAATTGATGGTACACATTATTTCAGCAAGGTGGACATCCAATAACTTCTGATTTGTCCGACAATTTTAAGAAATAATGGCGCCTATCATTTCACTAGTCCTCTCCATAAAGTTGTTTTGTAGAGAGCACAGAGGAATTAGCCGATGTTCGACCCCTAGATCAACAAGACGCCCCTAAAATAAACGGATGACGTAGGAAGTGCCATTATTAAAAATTTGAGTACTCCAAACCAAAACAGGATTTGTTCTCGTAAACCCTTAGTAACGGCGTTGGTGTTGGTCTTTCAAACTGGAGTAATTTCATCTCACTTAGTGAAACGGTTCTAGAAGCACAATTTAAAGCTTTAATTACGTAAGCAATAACACGTTCTTCTCCTTGGTATACTTAGGACTACTCCTATTTCCGTAGGCCTTACATCGGTTTCGAGAACAAACGGGACTGGTGGTCTTAACCAGCATACCTTAGTCTGCTTCAGTTTTTTAAGCACTTTCTCTTAGTTTTTTCCCTACTAAAATGTCTGGTTCTTCTTCAATAATTTTGTCTGGGTGTGTACTACCAAGGAATTCTCAATCAATTTGTGATTGCTGCTACCTTTTCAGAAATCGGTTAGATACCAAACTGCGTTCCAAATGTTCTAGATATTTGATTTTACTCTGGCAGATACAAGATTTGTCTGGCTGTAGTTTTAAGCCAATTCCTCTTAACCGGCGGAAAACTTTGCACAAATTTTAGACATGCTCATCAAAGATACGCGCAATGACTATTATGTCATCCAGGTACGATTATTCGGTTTAGAAGACCTTGTAGAATGGTTGAAGCGTAATGTAAGCCGCACGCCATCATGCAAAACTGTAAAATGCCAATATCCTTGTTTTCAATCTAACGCCGGTTTCTTTCAGTTTATTCAAAATCCCTTGAATGAAAAAAAATAAGATATGCGCCCTTGAGCAAGACAACTGGTGAACTCGATGTGCTCTGGAATGCTTCAATAGCTCGGTTTTTTAGCATGTTGTTAACTTTTGAGTTAATAAGTAAAATTATGACATCTCGTGTATAAAGAACACGTACAAATAGTATAAACTAAGAAATGCCAACAGTTAACTGTAACGACAGTAAATGTTTATGTGGATTATCGTTATAAAAAGTGCGTACCTTTGATGAGCACTTCCAGAATTTGTGCAAAGTTTTCTGCCGGTTGAGAGGAAAGGGCTTAAAACTACAGCCAGACAAATCTTGAATCTGCCAGAGTAAAATCCAATATCTAGAACATTTGGTAACGCAGCTTGGTATCTAACTGATTTCTGAAAAGGTAGCAGCAATCACCCAGATGCTAGCACCCAACACCGTCAAACAAGTCCAACGTTTTCTGGAAATGGCATCGTCCCACAAATTGATTGAGAATTCCTTGGTAGTACACATCGAGACGAAATTGTTGAAGAAGAACTAGATATTTTAGTGGGGAAAAGACTAAAAAAAAGTGTTTCAAAAACTGAAGCATACCTTAACCACCAGTCCCATTCTCGTTTGCCCCGACTTCCGTGTCACGTTCGTTCTCCAAACCGATGTAAGTACTACGGAAATAGGAACAGTCCTAAGTACACAAAGAAGAAGAACGTGTTATTGCTTACGTAATTAAAGCTTTAAATTGTGCTGAGAAGAACTACATCACAGTAGATTAAAAGGGTTTGGCCGTAGCGGGATTCAAAAGTTACGTCTAGTGTATGGGGGTTCAGTGAATCAACTCCGTCGCTTTATCTGTACTAGTCGTAACCCTATCGGCTATCCGAGGCAAATAAATTCTGTAAATTCAGAGAGTTTCTAACAACGTTATTGCTCTACCAGGCCCACATTGTTTCATGAATTTAGTGTATTTTTTTTAACTCTTTTTCCTTCGAAAAATCTCAGATGAAAAGATTTGAAATGAGCACCCCCATAAAAATTCTTACAGATTTTGTTTACTAGTTTGTGGCGGAGCTAAGTTAGAAAATATGGATATGTTGTTGGAAAAATAGATGACTCTTGCACATTCCTTTAAGTTACATTCCTTTTAGTAAACACCAGATTTGTTTCTGGGACCCTTCTCTGTTTTAAAATGCTATAATTTTAGATGAAAGTTTGCGCGTGTATATAAATAACGATTATGTGTATTTATTATTACGATTAATATTGCAAACCCAAAATAAAGTACAGTATAAACGTCAAACTAGTAATTAAGTCGAAGTGTAAAAATTTTTTTCAGTCACAGTGGCGGCTTGTCCATATGGTCATTTGGTCAATGACCTCCCAAAAATTTTGACAATATATAAAAAAATATTCATTATTACGTGTTTTCTTAAAATAGGTAATTAAGTCGCAAGTACAATAACTTAAAATTTATCGGCCGTCGTTCGTAATTCATCCTCTTCAACCCTCATTAAATTAGATCTACCCGGAAAAACTCGAAAAATGTGCAGCGCCCGAATAAACGCGAACGTCCGAAACAATAATCAACTTTGGGTCATGAGCCGGGTCCCGCAGTTTACGTTGACTTCGTATAGGGTGTACAACTACGCTCGATTTTTGATTCGATTTTCGCGTGTTTTAAATCAATTTAAGAATTTATATTGATATGTTTTACTGTTGTTGTGTTGTTTTGTAAAAATACTATTTTTGATTCGCGTGTGCATGCGCTATAATAGAAAATGTCGGTAGTGCAGAAAATTAAACAACTAAAAAGTGTTAACAAACTTAATTTTACAAAATTAGTTGAGTTCAAGGCAAAGTTTTTAACTACGACAAACTAGCAAAGACAAAAATAAAGATGTTCATCGAAACTTTCGCAAGGTAATGTACGATTTAGCTAACTGGATATGTGGTTGTGAAGTATCAAAATGTATTTTACTTGTTTTGTTTGTTTATTATTTTCTAAAGACTCGTCAGACTCGCTATAGTGCAAATCCGGTGTAAGAGATTTAAAACATTTAAAAGAGGAAATAAAAAAACATGCTTCGTCTGCAGAACACATAAAATGCTCGGTAAATTTTGCAACCGTAGGAAATGTTGATATTCGTACACAGCTAGACAATGCTTACAGAAAATCCCTTAGAGATTTTAATGAGAATGTTTCGAAAAATCGCTATATTTTGAACAGAATTGTAGATTGTATAAAATTTTGCGGTGCATTTGAGTTATTTATATTTTTTTAAGTATGTCTATTTTTTAAATTAATTTTTGACCTCCCAGTATGATTGACCACGAGCCGCCACTGTTCAGTCATAAAGTTGTTAATTGTACATATTATTATATTAATTTTATGGTCAACTGGCCAACTTCGTGCTGTTTATGATACAGTTTTACTTCCATAATGTGCTTCTATATGGACTAGTCTGTTTTTGTTACTTTTTGGACGGCTGTCAATGCCAAACGTGAATGTCAGAAAAAATGTGTGGATTTTAAGAGTAAAAACAGTCAATTGTTAAACACAAGCAAAGACTACTAGATATATTTGTCGGTGTGACAAATCCTTTCTGCAGTTCATATTTGTTTGAGTAAAATCATACAGTTGACCATAAAGTCTTGTATGCAACTAGTCCATAATCTCGTTTTATGGTCTCGCCACAGTTATGGCCTCGTCCACATAATTCTATGGCTCATCCATAAAAACGTAGATTATGGACTTACATAAATACCCATTAATTGACAATTTAAGGTTTTTGTTATACTTATGTTACGTTTTAATGTAAACATTTATTCAGAAATTGCAACAAAGTATTTTGTTTGTGTGCACATATTTAGGTTTATTTTACAAAAAAAGTGGTTATGTAGCACTGGACTTGAACCCGGGACCGCTTAATTATGAAACAGACTCGTTTACCTCGAAATCAACGTGTTACGTAAAATCAATGTTAATTTTAACCCAAAATATATGGTTTTTCTATTGTAGTCAATTTAAAATGAAAGTGGATGCAAAATATCAAGGCTCTACATTGTCGGGAATTCTTTCCAGTACAAAATTCTATTTCGGAGCTTAATTAATACGGTAAAGGTTTAAATAACAGGTTGTTACGATAAAATCGTAACATAAGTGCAACCCCATTAATCTAACACAAAAACTGGTAATGACTTAGTGATTGATAGCTTTCTATTTTAGTATGTCATCAACCATAAAAAAAATCGCTTTGTTTACTTATCATTTAGTAGTACACTACTCGCTTGTTGATAATTCTTATTACAATGTCTCTTTCAAGTCAACATTAGTTTTCGGTTACCGTGCAAACATAATTTTTATGGTTCTCCAAATCACCAAAAAATTTGAGTCCAGTGCAAATGTAGTGAAAATTTAAGTTAAATTATGCATATTTGTACAAAACTAGAATAATGTTATGAAACCCGTTACGCTCACTTTCCACAAGGAAATGGTGCAGCATTAAAAAAACAATTTTTTTGTCGAACATTTCGGCGACTGTTTTCAAATTTTGAACATCTTTACAAAATAACTGCATTTTAAAGTACGTAATGCACAAAAAATCGCTCCCTTCCAACTTATATTTACACTTAAACGACCTCTAATGACGTATATAAATGAGATCGCACAGGTGAAACTGTTTAGTTTATACAAATCGTTGATTCATCACTTTCGATTATAATTTAAATAACATAAACAATAGTTGACGGGTGAATGAATTAATTTATTAGTGATAAGTGAATAACTTAGACCTACGTTTTTTTTTGTTGACATTTTTTTACTTGCAGTCTGTAAGTAGGAAATCAACGTCTTTGAGTGACGGCTTAGTACTTAAGTAGGTTACAGCATGACATGAAGAGATACTTGTGTAGTTAATGTGTTTATTAATTGAAAATTAAAGGTTGGTAGCTTACTTTTTTTATTGATTATTATTCATAAATGTTGTATACTAAAATTAGTAGGAAAAAACTAAAATTTGATGAACAAAACTTAAGAAAGAAGAAATTAAAAAAATATACAGGGTGATTCATTACTATTTGGAAATAATTTAACACTAGGAATCCTACCTCAAATTATGAAGATTTAACCCACCAAACACCTAGATGAAATGTCGCTCATTACTAAGTTACAGGGGTTTTTTTTTTAAAAATTTAAAAATTTTTTGGGTTGTGTTTTTTAAAACTTTTGACGTATCCATTTCATATTTGGCAGGAAGTGTAGACACTGTACACCCTTCTAAATTACGTTAAACAAACATTTCTGTCTACTACCAGAGGCGTACGATAGGGGTAAGTGACCGGTTAATCGTCCCCAAATTTTACGTCACTGGCGGAATAGAAATTTTAGTAGAATTTTTCGATTCTCCAATATTTTTAAGTAAATAATGTACTCTTTCCTTATAACGATTAAGTCAATATTTTTCGAGATATTTTAAGTTAAACATGAAGCTGTATCATTTTTTAAATTTTGGTATGTAACTCGGTAATAACTAATATCGACGTTTTGAGCCAGTGGATTGCATTTAATACGCAAATTAAACTTTAATCCGTATTAACAATAAAGATACTAAAATTTATTGACAAAAATAAAATAGATCTTCTAACTTTAAAATAATTCAAAGTGATTTTAAAATATTATTAAAGCAAATAACCTGATTTCTATTTAAATTACAATCCGATAAGTCACATTTGATGGATAATTTTTCAATATTATTTGTTTCGTGTAGTTGGCTCTGAACTGAATTAATTCTTTTGATCTAGTGGGGTGCTTTCATTTTTTTTTCAATTCAATGGTACAGCTTCATGTTTAACTTAAAATATCTCGAGAAATATTGACTTAATCGTTATGAGGAAAGAGTACATTATTTACTTAATAAATATTGGAGGATCGAAAAATTGTACTAAAATTTTTATTCCGCCAGTGGCGTAGAATTTGGGCACGATTAACCGGTCACTTACCCCTGTCGTACGTCTCTGATAGTAGACAGAAATGTTTGTTTAACATAATTTAGAAGGGTGTAGGGTGTACAGTGTCTACACTCCCTGCCAAATATGAAATAAATACGTCAATTAATTTTAAAATACTAAGCACAAATCGTTTTTAAATTTTTAAACAAAACACCCTGTAACTTAGTAATGAGCGACCTTTCATCTAGGTGTTTTGGGTTAAATCTTCATAATTAAAGGTCGGGATTCTAGTGTTAAATTATTTCCAAATAGTAATGAATCACCCTGTATATGTTGAGGGGTATGGTTTTTTTTTTTCGGCTTTTTTTTTTTTTTTTTTTTTTTTTTTTTAAAATTTTTTTTTTTTTTATTTTTTTTTTTTTTTTATAGATGTTTTTTTTTTTTTTTTTTTTTTTTTTTTTTTTTTTTTTTTTTTTGATGTTATTTTTTTTTTTTTTTTTTTTTTATTTTTTTTTTTTTTTTTTTTGAATTAATTTTTTTTTTAATTTTTTTTTAAATTAACAAGTTTATCGCTAAAATTTTTATTTTTTTTTTTTTTTTTTTTTTAAAATTTAAAAAGATGTTTTCGTTTTTACATTTAATTTTAAGGGATTTTAAAATATATATATTATTTTTAATTTTTTTACTTTTTATTTTTAAAAATTAAATGGCTTCCTTACCGATAGAAATTAAACGCTCTTCTTTTTAATATAATAAGACAACTAAAAAAAGAAATCGGACTTGGATTTGAACCCTCGTAACGTTTTGAAATATTATTAAATATGTTTTCAAATATTTTTAGTATGTTTGGTTAAATCTTAGAAATTATTACGCAAAAACGTTTTCTAGTAGACATTGTTAAGTATTCTAAGTGGAAATATCCTAAAAACACTTTAGAAGACATATAAATCGGACTTTTAAAATTCCCCATGTTAAACAGAATGCTTCAGATTATCCGGGACACACGGTATACATACATTATCAGAAAATCCATTTACTTTTCAGTGTCGTATAAGAACTTGTATATTCTAACACAAATTATACAATCTACTGACGTTAATTAATTTATTATAGCAGAAAAACAACGGATCAAAATAGAGTGATTTTGCTTTATGGACTTTTTCACTTTTTTACGTTGAATGTGGTATTAAAAAAACCAGTATTATTTAAGCTTACGGCTATTTCAATCACATAATATTTTATTGTTCTCTTTGGATTGTCCTTCTATCTTTATTAAATTATAGAAAATTAAAACCTTAAATCAAAATATTGTATCTAAAATTATAAACACAATTTTTTTGTTTAGTAACTGTTTCATTCGAGTTATTGTCTCTGCACTTATACTGTATGTTATAAATTTAAAAGTTTCAAGTTTTCTTCTTATACTAATTTACAAAAATATGGATAATACGAAAATTTAAAATTGAACGTAACGCCATCTAATTATTTTTACAGTGTGAGGTTTCTATTATGAGAATCTGAGATTACAAAAGTAAGGGTAATGTTGTTAGTTGTTAATGTGGTCATTATATTGTTAGCTCTCCTTTGAGTTGAAAAAAATCCTAAAATATCTATTTTGATTTCAAAAGCAAAATAGTAAAATGTGTATGGCCAAACCGGCGCATTTTCGACTGTTGTTGGTAATGTTCGTATTTGTCCATTAGACTTTTGGCTAGCTCTCAATTTCGGTTGGATATGATGCCGATCTTAGCTTAGTTGAAAAAAATCCTAAAATATTATTTTGATTACAAAAGCAAAATAGTAGAATGTGTATGGCCAAACCTGGCGCATTTTCGACTGTTGTTGGTAATGTTCGTATTTGTCCATTAGACTTTTGGCTAGCTCTCAATTTCGGTTGGATATGATGCCGATCTTAGCTTATTTTCAGAAGGATTTGGCTTTTGTCGACAATATTCGTATTTCAGATGCCAGATGCCCATTGCTGCTGCATTCAGGATTTTGGACTAAAATCTGCCCAGAAACGAAGCGAAGTAATAAATACATGTTTAACAGATTCCAATGGCGTGCCGATGTATATATACTTTTTCGAAAAGGGGTTAAAAATGTAGAAGATGTGTAACCTTTCATCATTAATTAATTATTTTGACACATTTCATCTTATTAAATGTTCAAATTGACCTCCACCTACTTCCATGCAATGGGTTTGTCTAAACATTTTGGTTTATTATAGTCACTATTTTTTGATGTATTCTAAAAAAAATTAAATTTTTTTAAGTTTACCACCCTGTAACTTTTTAACGAAGCTTTCCTGATAAAAACTTTACATGAAAAACCCAATTTTTATCAAATAATACGTGGGTTTATTTTTGGCCACCACTAGTAAATCACCTTGTTTATCAGAAATTGCTAATATCATTTTCGACCACGTTTCTAGGAATTTTAACTAATTAATTACTAATAATTGAACTAGAAAGTATGTACTGTATTTGGAATGACACTTTAATAGATTTTAATGTGTTCTTAATGATATAATTAGGGGAGAAATATGGTGTGTAATTATAACGATAGCCTAACTAATGATTATTATCATATCATAAGGTGTATTTACGCTGCAGTATTGAGTTTCATTGGAATGGCATCGAGTCCTGAATTTATTCCAAGGAAACGCGTGAAAAGGTCTGCGCTTTCTGCCAAAAAAAACTATTGTGCTCATTGTGTACAATTATTTGGAATGCCATAATCCGTTGAAAACAGTTCAAGAGACAGTTGATATGTGTTTACATATGACTGACATTGGAAAAACAACAATATTCAGACTTTTGCGTAAAGACAAAGTTTCTGTGCGTGAAGACAAAGTTTCTGTGCGTGAGCCTAGTTTATCTCATGGTAGAAAAAACTGAAATACCCGAATATGTGAAAAGTACAATTAGAATAATGGTGCATTTGTTTTATTTTAAAAAATAAATACCCACATTAAATAAAATTGTGTCAGTTGTGAAAGAGGAAGTAGAGAGAAGTAGAACAATGTTGTTGCAAGTTTTGCACGAATTGAATTTTTCATGGAAAAAAATGAATAGGAAATCAACTCTCATTGATAAAGAAGAAATTGTATGTTGGAGAAGAAATTACCTACGAAATATCTCTAAATTACGTTCTGAAAGCAAGAAAATTATTTTTAGACGAAACGTGGGATGAAGGTTATACTATGGGAAAATGTGGTAAGACAAAATGTAACCAGTGGACGACAGGTTTTTTTAGAAGGATTATCTACAGGTTTAAGACTTCCTTCAGGAATAGGGCGACGCTTGATTATTACGCATATAGGAAGTGACAAAGGCTTTGTAGAGAGAGGTTTACTGCTATTTGAATCGAAAAATACCGGTAATTACCACGAGGATATGAATGGGGAAGTTTTTGAGAAATATTTTGAACAAATTTAATACTAAAGGGTTCCGTAATTGTTATCGACAATGCCAGCTACCATTCCAGACAAATCGAACGTTTACCTACAACTTCCTGAAAAAACACGTTATAATGGAATGGCTTTCCTCAAAAAATATTGCTTTCGAAAATGATATGGTAAAAAGGGAACTACTAAGTCTAGTACAAGGTGTTAGGACAAGGTTTAAAAGATATGCAGTTGACGAAAAGGCAGCAAAACGTGATATTTTTGTTCTACGCTTACCGCCATATCATTGTGAATTAAACCCTATAGAATTAATGGGCGCAGGTGAAGGGTTCAGTAGCGAGTAATAATACCACGTTTAAATTAAGTGACGTTCGACAACTTTTAATGACTTCTTTAAGTGATGTGACTGCGGAGAAATGGAAAAAGTGTATAGAACACGTAATGAAAGAGGAACAAAAAATGTAGGAACTTGACAATTTGATAGAAGTTACTATAGAGTCTATTGTAATTTCAATAGGGTCAAATGATACTTCTTCCGAAGAAACAGATGAATTTTCATAATAACTGTATTTTAAAATTATATATTTATTATTTTTCCAATAAATTAGTTTGTTTTTGCTATATTTTATTATACCTTAAATTTTCAAACTCTATAAAATGGTTTCTAACAAACGATGTGTTTTATAATTACAATGATATGTTTAAAATTACTTTCAATAAAACACAATAAAAACGCAATCGTAATTTTTTTTGTCAGCAAAACCCATGTACACGCCTATGATCTTTAGTTTAGACCTCAAGAACAGGTACGTCCCATTGTTAACGGATTAGAGCTATTCATAAATAACTTACGTTGTAACACTATAGTATGGAAGCGGTATATCCTAAAACTAGTTTTAAAATCTTTTATGTATTTCATACAAAATCGTGTACCGCTTATATGTAAAATAAATGAACTATTTTAATTTATTACTTCGCTTCGTTTTTGGACAGACTTTATATTACTAGGGGCAAGGTAAAATCTTTTTAAGAGAAATATTTTATTTAGATTTATGATTCAGTAAAAAATGACTTTACTAGATTCATTGAGAAAAATTAATATTGCAACATACGCACCAGTCAAAATATTTCAAGACACTTATTTAAAGTGTTATTTTTTCCAAAATATAATGATAAGAATAAGTAAAATATCTATAATCCTTCGAAAATTAAAACAAATATTTGTCGTCGTGTAATTACTATTGATTAAGAAAGCTGAACTTCTCAACTCGATTTTGAAACTAAAAGACCATTGTTGCGCAAAAGTACATACTTCACCATAAAATATTTCCAAATCTGACTACCTTAGGCTTTTTAGAAAAATGTGCCAAAATAGTATATTCTGTAACAAGGTTAAATGAAAATTCGATGAGAGTGAAGGGTTCCGAGAGCGAGCCGGAGATGAGCGTGACGAATCACCAGCATTGCGGTTTTTCATTCTTACCAAATCATACAAAAAAAAAAAAAAAATTTAATTTTTAAAAAAATATAAAAAAAATATTTAATTATTTTTTATTTTTTATTTTTAATTTTTAATTTTTTATTTTAAATTAATTTTTTTTTTTTATTAATTTTTTTATTTTTTTTATTATTTTATTAATAATTAATTTTTTTATTTTATTAAATAAAAAAAAAAATAATAAATTATAATTAAATTATTAATTAATTAATTTTTAATTTTAATAAAATTTTTAAATTTTTTATATTTTATAAAAAATTTTTAAATATAATAAATTTAATAAAATTAAATTATATTATTTTTATTAACATCATAAATGTCAAAAAATAAAATGGTCCTAGAACTGACCCTTGAGAAACACTTTTTGAAAAGGTAGAATTCGATTAACTTTAACCGTTTAAATTGTAGTATCTAGTTTATAGATTTCTTTTAGTTTTGTTAATAAAATAGTATGCAAAAAAAAACACGCGTTAAGTCAAGAAGAACTTCTATAAAATGTTTTTTATTTTCAAAAAAATCACTTTACAAAATTTGCAGTAACTTCAATTGTATTTTTGTTGAGATTGTATGGTAGTTTTAAAGTAATTTGTTATCACATTTTATGTAAAACTATAGTAGTTTTTAATTTGGTACGGAATTCACCAGATTAGAACATCGACGTTTCGTAAAATTAAATTTGTTATTTTCAAATCTTTCATATTGGTAACTGTTTGTTTTTGGTTAGTTAAAACCAGTAGCAAGAACTTATACAACTAATTTAATAACATAACCCTTTCCCATTTTGACATTCAGACAACAATTATTTATTGTCTCTATAGCCTTTTCTACTAGGTTTGTGAATTGTTTTAATTAGTTCTCGCACATTGTATTAAAGCGCTTTCTAAAATTTATTTATTTATTCTGTATGGTACATTTTAAATATTGTATTGTGATGTAAGTTGTTACAGAAACTTTGGTTAATGGGCAATTAAAATAGTTGCATCGGTTTAAGAGCTGTTTAATTGGTTACACACATAATAAGACATACAAAAAAAGGTATATCAGTAGTAATAGAGAATATCGTGCTCTCTCGTTGATATTTCACACATATAAATATAAATTAATTAGCGACACAGCAAACAGGTAATAGTCAAACCTAGATAGCTGTTGCTATCGAGTGAGACGGGTCCTTATCCTCCTTGAGCGTCAAACTTATCCCGCTAGCTAAGCACACAGAGCGTGTGGATTCAAATGTAACAATAAGTAAATTATTTATAAGCGCTACCTTGACTTATAACGTACTTCATCAAAGTAGTCAAAGTTACTTTGATAGCAATACGAATAAACAGGATAAGAAACCGTCGAGTACAAGTAATTTGTCTAACGATATAAAGTTCTTCAACATTAAACATATAGTTACCTTGAGATAAGTTACTTAAACTAGGATCACATACGTGTATCAGTCATTAAGGTTCCCAGTTATAGTTAAGAAGTTTGGTACTGGTTATTGAATTGTTCGGATACACAAGCTAAAATTAAAATAGCTGTAAAGCAAAGCAGTGGTGGCGACTTAGATCAACGGCACAGTATTGAAGGAAACCCCTTTCCTGTGTTAAGACGACACACCCCAACGTCGCTGGTCCCCGTTATCTTGCGTGACACAATTCTAACCGACACCTCTTAACAGCATAAGTTTATTTCCGAATACCACTTCCTCGAGTACAAGTAAGGGTCGAGAGGTTAATCCTTCCAATTACAACAGCATAAAGCAGTAACGGTTCCAGAAGATAACGCACAAATTCTGGATGTAATCACATTCCAACAGACATCAAGCAAGGTAATTCCCGAGAATACGATCGGACAAAAAAACTGCAAACGTTCATTCTAAACAACATTTTGCTTAATTTCTCATTACATATCCGGTGTACTTTACGTTTCACAACAGGCGGATGGTTATAACAACTTCAGATTAATCCATCACTCGTGTTTAGAATTTCCTTTCGCAGTACCTTTTTTTACAAACACGACTGTCCTCGTTGCTCGTCAAACACAAAGAGAAAGAACGTAAAACAAGCGCAATTGGATTTAGACTTTGACCTTGATCTATTAAACTCGCAGTGAAAGTGGACAGGACCGTAATAAGCAAAGTAACACTTATGCAGTAAAATTTAACGTTAGAAAAGTAAAAAGCTAGTAAACGTAAATTTTTATTGTAACAAAGTGTTATGTATGGTGCCCCAGAATATCAGTATATACCTGTATAGTGTGTTGACGAAACCGTGTGTAATTGTGGATTGGTTCGTTTGGATAAAGCATTTGTTACAAGGTTTAGGAAAACCACTAAAATTGCCAACATGCTAACCCTTACAAAATTAAAATAAAAAGATAACTATTCAACCAGACAGAAGCACAATATTTTGCTGTAGAATAAAACTAATGCCAATGCAACTGTACGAAGTGTCTTTGCATCTGCTCCCTTAACTTGTTCCAGCTAATTTTTGAATGACATCTATTTTTTGTTTTCTTTTTTGTTTGACTAAATGATTTTGCAAATTAAAACGTTTTAAAGTTACTCTCAGATAAAACCGGGTTAAAATTATAGTTTAACCTTGTATTATTAACGATAACATTAAGTTTTCTACCTTATCTCTATTATTTAAATAAAAACAAGAAACCTCTGTCTTTTAAGATTGAGGCATAATCGTAATTTTTCATAAAACGCAAATCATCAGATAGTTTTCATTTCAATTTAGAAAAAATCCGAATGTTCAAATGAAATTGCCATATCATCAGCGTAGACGAATTTTCGACATTCTAAAGAAGGAAGATCAGAAATATATACATTAAAAAGAATAGGTACAAAGAACCGATCCCTGTGGAGAGCCATTATTTAAAAATCTAAATTTACTGCTTTTATCTCCAAAAAATCGAAAAGAAGAGGAAGATTTGGAGTAGGAAATCATTATCTAAGATTAGCAATCAGGATTTATTCTACCTTTGTCTATGCCATACCAGTTCCCTTTATCATTGCAGATATTTGTCAGTTGTTTGATTAAATAAAGAGTGAACAAAGAAAGGAACACCAACTGAAGTCTCATTTAACCAACAGAAAAACACCAAAAACTGCACCAAAACTTTATCGTACACGTGTTTCAAAGCTAAGATGTCATCATCAGCGATACCATCTAAAATAAAACAACGGGAATTATATAACTATCTGTCATCAGCAGTTAAACTTAATTGATTCTTAGATAGAAAGCTTAAATAATTCCGAAAACCTAATGGACCGTTATCATCATAATTCATAGCAAATTTCTGTTTTTAAAATTTCTAAACTTTCATAAGAATCAAGTTCGTTTTTATTATCTACCCCCTTAATTAATTCAATGTCGCCTACTCTATGGCCATTTCAAGCATAGCCGGCAACACTGGACCTATCGTGGCATGATATTTGACAGAGCAGTGCTTTTAAAACGAGTTTTAATAGGTCTCTTGGTTTGCCCTATATATACTTGGTTACAGTCTTACAATTAATTTTATATATCCCGATTTATCACACATTTCTATTGGTCTTTGGATTCCTAAAAGATTTTGCAAGTTGTTACTACTAGAAGTCACTGTTGATAATCAAATTTGAAAATATTTTTGAAGACTGTGTAGTGGATAATTTGGAATTTACATATTTCTTATCTATTTTCTATTACTAGTTCCTAACGTTGCAATGTTTCTTTAATTTTTAACTTATGTTTCATGTTTTCTAATTATATTTATGACAATTGATTCTTTGAAAACCATTGTATGATGCAATCTGCTTAATATTTCGCAGTTCTTATCAAAGTTTTGTTTTGACAATGGGAAATGTAATAATCTGTAAATCAAAAAGTGAAAGATGCAAGTTTATGTTGCATACTATGGTTAGGAATCATTTGTTATAAACCTCATAGTGTTAGTGTCTTTACCAGATAAATTACTATATCTAGTTTGTTGCCATTTCTTGTCACTAAAGTGTCTAAAAGAAAAGCAACTTAAGGTTTGTTCTGTTTATAGGTAAACTTGATCGTCTCAAATTTGAATTTAAAAAATTTCTACAAATTGCTGAGGGTGTAAATTAAACAATCACAAATTCCAGGAAAATATTCCTCCAAACTATTTTTTAAATCAGTTTCAAATTTACCTGGAACAGGTTAGCCATAAACGGAGATAAGCTGTTACCCATTGTTGTACCATAATTTTGTTGAAAATATTATTCGTTAATTTGAAAAGTAGTTTTGACTCATACATAATCTCCTAATTTAGTAAAATTATCTCTTCTGAATTGTCTAAATGGTTTTGGTGAACATATCTCAAAAAATCAAAGATATCTATCGAACGTTGAAACAATGAACAGACATCGAATAAAACAAAACTTTGTTCTCAGCCAGCTCAATGTTTTTAATTCTTTCCAATAAAATCGTAGTGAATTTTGAACACTACCAAATTTGATTGTTAATCTTCAAAACTGTTGAATTTATTTGACAACCATTTAGATATCAGATAAGTAGGAGTATTATACCTAAAAACAATGGGACATTCTTTTCCGGGTTTATGTATCTTAGGTAAACAATACATTCTAGGAAGAACGGGTTAGATACCGTTAGTCTAAACCTAAGTTGTTTTGGTATAATATTCCACATTCTAATAAGAATCTACGGGTATAGCAATCATTTTAGGAAGAGGGATTTTCAGATATTAATGAATAGGGGTCTCTCATTAAGCATCACCTGAACTGACTCAAAATAATCCTCTTTGTCCAAAATAACTACTTCTATTGCATTTATCTGCTTTGGATATAATAACAACTTTCTCTTTAAGATTTTTAACAATGTTTATTTTTCTCGTGTTAAATTTAAATTTTGGTAACTGCTGAATATTATCTGAAATTTGAATTTTACAGGTATTCCTAATGAATTTTTTAGAGTTATGACTAAAAGTTTGATCGAACTCAATTCCTACAATAATCTTATCTATGGGCGCTTTGTTAAATTTGAGGTTATATTTCAAGCCTTTATTCAACAAAGTTAATTTATCATTGTTAAAAATCTCCAAGGATTTGTTTACCACTATGTTAGATTTTGGGATCAAGTCTGTGCACCTCTTTTTCTTTTTTAAATAATTCTGTGAACTTTTTGTTGTGGGTCATCTTTTTGGCTAAATTGTGTTGAATAATTTCATTAATATGGTGCAAAACTTAATCCATTCAACATACTGTCATCCGAACCAGTTTTAAATTAACTCATATGCTTCTAACTCTAATTTACCTAATTTACCATAATGAAATTTAATTTCCAAATCTAACCCATTTACGCTTAGTAAATTCAAGCGCCTTTTTACATGAGTATGAATTAAAAATTTGCATAAACTTTTAATAAATTTTGAAAATACACCTGCTTTGCGGCAAGATTTAAGAAATTCAATGTCACATTTAACAAAAGAAATCTTACTTTTAATCTTGAAGAACCCGTTCCGTAGTGTAGACCTGGAATGTGATCAAAGGAAAGGAACACCAACTGCAATCTATTTAACAACAGAAACACCAAAACTACCAAAAACTTTACTTGTTTTTTTACACGTGTTTTAACAGCTAAGCTGTCATCATCAGCGATACCGAGTAAAGTTTTTGGTGCAGTTTTTGGTGTTTTTTGTTGGTTAGGGAGAGAAGCAATAAACTCAGAGCAGCCAAGCAAACTCAACCTAAAAATTACAACTACCATATCAAACTTGAACCAATTTTTGTTTAAATTTATTTTTGACACTTGTTTTTTAACACATTATTGTGATTCTGTTTGGACTTGAAAACGAGATTTAAAAAAAAATCTTTGAAAAGAGTTTACATATTTGTGTCAGTAACTTCTAAGTCTTGTAGTTTTCCAATAACATTCTATCTCGATTTCGTTTGATCTTGTGGGCAGATATTAAACAGATCATCTTAAGTTTGCTTATTTTCTCCACGTGTTTTATCATTTTAGCTTATCTTCGTCTCTTCCTGCGACTTTGTTATCTTTACTAAATTTGAAGTATAGACGATTTTGACTTTGTCAATTTAATCAATTCTTTTTGTTACATATTTTGAAACTGTATGAACGAGTTTAAACAAATTTTTATGTAATTTTTATTATTGCGTCTCTCTTTCTGACTGTTCTATAATTTTCAATTTATTTAGGCCACTTTTTTGTTAGGGACAGTTCAATAATTTTCTGCCAGGTTTTTCTGATTATTTGACCAGTGTTCAATCAAATAAAAAACTGAGCTAGGTAAGTCTTGGAATTTTCTTTGATATGTGGTAAGTTTTTAACAAAGTCGGCTAATACAAAGTTTATGTTAGAATTTAAGATATCAATGAAAACATACATTTCTGAAATTTGTCGGTTATATTTGTATATTGCACGCGTTATTTTGTTGTACTTCTGGGTATGTTGTCAAAAATAATTAAATCAATTCAATTCCCCTGACTTTCCCAGGCTAGTTTTTTATTTGAAAATATTGTTACATATACCTTTACATACATATCTAATATAAACCAATACAACAAATTACAACATTTTTGATAATTTGATTCATTATATTTGACAAAGTAACAATATTCTATCTGAAAAAAATCGATTTCTCTAATATTATTAAAAATTCCAAACCTTGATTATTCAGCAATAATGCGTAGGTGAAATTGATATTGATTATTATTATTATTTTGAAGTAAACAACGTTTACAATTTGCGCGACCAAGGTCATTTTAATCGCACTTGTTTCAACGTTTAGAAAATATGATTGAAAAATTAAATACATTTTTTTTGACAGGCTTGTCGCTCAATTAAATTAAAACGGTCCCTTAATGTATTTGCTTTATTTGTTCTTCTGCCAGAAATCAGGTATTTTTTTGGTGGTCTTATTAGGTAAAAAAAAATTCAACAATAGTATCTTATTGAAAAACATGTATGAACGGATCAACCTTTAAAATCAGTTTTTTCTTTAGTGTATGTTAAGTAAGTACATTAATAGATGTTTTTTTGGAAGAAACTGCCAAATTTATTTCAAAACCGGAATGTTCCTGTTAATTTAAGTACTACTAGATACAACTGTGCACATGCCACTGTATGGTTTCTCCGATTTTCTGGAGTTCTCTTCAAACACACATATACTTTCTCTTTAAAATTTGGGGTTCTTCCCCAATGCTTCTTCTTTTGTATAATCTTGTTATATTAACTTTAAATCTTTCCCCGTAGTCACATTTTATTGTCACCACTTTTACAATGAAGTAGGATATATTTTTAAAATTTTGTCTAACGGTTCACACTAATCTTTTTGTCTCTGTGTACAATTTTTTAGTGTATTTTATGTCATGAACGGCGGTAATGTCCAAATACACTTATCTCCTAATTTCCACATACATGCATCTAAACACCCTTCTTCACTCTTCCCAAATCAATTTCTTCTGTTCGACGCTTCCTCCTACATTCTTTTCACCCCTTCCATGTCACCCTCCTCGTGTTTATAAAATACTTTTATGAGTTTTAATCAATTGGTCAAAAGATTTTTTTTGTTATCCTTAACAGTCAAATTGATCTCTTATTCTATGAGAACATTGAAATTTATGTTATTCTTCTGCTATACTGTTGTTTTGGTAAATGATTTATTTTCTTGATGTAGTTTGGTTTTTATTTGGTAGCTTAACATCAAAGCTTTTGGCTTGTTGTACTATTATCTGTTGCGTTCAACTTATATTTTATGCTAAAGTATATCAGTTTCTTAAAGTTGAAACAGCAGTTTGTCGATGTCCAATAGAGAGTATATTACTTTCGATTGTTTGAAAATCTCCATCCCCAAAAGCGAAAAATTACAGAAAAGTTCTTTTCTTTTGTGTAGAGTCTTTCTAGAGAATACGCATAAATTTTAGGTGCCCTGTAGACTTACAATACTCCTCCTCTAATAACAAATAAAGGTACAGTTGTTGTTTGTTCCTCTTTATATCAAAAATATTAATGTTGTAGACTTTGGCTCACAAAAGAAGGTATTTTTTAATGACTGTCACTGATATCTACGAGCTTACATTAACAGCGAGTTTGTTGAAACGAAAAATACCAAAATTAAACTTACCAGTATTTAATAGAGGTAGAATTTGTAAATAAGATAAGTCTCTATGTGTCTTATCTTTTGATCAAACAGTCATCGAAATCAGAGATAGTAAAACATTATTATCTAAGTTTAAGAACCGTTGAACCAAACACCAAACGAGATTATTATCTGTTATAGAATTAACCCTTTTTTAGCACACATTAAAAAGATGTTTATCCATTTTTATTAGTTTTGAAGTTGTGAATTTTGTATCTAAGCTCTGTGTCTGCGACTTATTTTGGTGTATAGAGGTTTCTTTGCAATATGAGCCTCCATGATAAGTATTATTGTTTGCCCTACAATGGTAATACCGATATTCTTACATTGGTTCGAAAGAAACATCCAATAGGTAGTAGTTTTTCGTCGAGTACGCGATACCATTTTTTCAAACGTTGAACTTATCACCAAATAACCAATTTAACAACATTTACGTCGAAAACGTCATTCTGTGGATGTGGCTAAAGTTCTAGTTATATACAGGTTTATACTAATCATCTGTGGATTCACACATAGCACTTATATCACAATACAATAATAAAATGTACCATACGAATAAATAAATAACCGAATTGGGTTTTTATTAATCTCGTGTTACATGTTCTGGTGATTGTACGGTTTTATGGATTACAAATTAACCAGTCTAATTCCAAATTAATTATAAGTTTTACCCAACTCTTTTCATTTGACATTAACTCATAGTTTATTTTACAGATTGTTGGTTTTAATATGCAATCAACAAAAGCAAGCGATAAGATTCACGCCCAAAAACAAACTTTTTTTTGTCTATTTATACTAACATACCTCCAGCATACTTTATCGCGGATGGCAATTGACTAAGCAGAGATTCATATGGAGTTGCCATCAGCAACCCCCTATCATTTGCATAAGGAAACATAATTTACCCAGAACGCAGAATGAAACAATACAGCAATGTGCTGACAAAAAGGAAGCACAATATTTACAACATTGTCGCATCAGCTCCGATTACTTAAACACATACATAAATAAAATCGAATCGCTTAACACGAAAAGTTGAATTCGTATCACATTAACTTAATTAAGTTCCTGACGTAGTATGCGCCTTTGCGAATAATTAGTTGGTGTAAATCATGTACACTTATGAAATTTAAAACTTGACACCACATTTCTGTAAACAAAAGTTTGCACATTGTGAAGCGGGCTTAAGGGTATCATTTACAATTCCAACAGCAGGTAGTCTCAGCAGGGGTTATCTTATAGAAGGACTGTAGAATGAATCATTACACTAAGCACGTTTTAGAAAATAGGTAATTTACGTTGCTTACTTAATTTTTTCTTTAAAGAATATTTTTGAAGGTATCGCTAATTAAACACCATAGCTCGATTAATTATCGAATCAAAATTTTGTTTAGGAAATGTTTACAAAATAAAATTAGAAATAATTTTGATTTAAAAACGTCTACAAGCAATAACTTTTAAATTAAATCAAAAACTAAACATGGTTATTTGGGTTGACTGATTATTACTTATTTTTAAATAAATCTAACCTACTAATTATTGTTATTAAAAAAAATCATTAAACTCTCTATTCATAATATTTAGTCCTTACAAAATGTATATTTTATGACGTTTCATTTTTTTCTGTAGTTAATATAAAAAGTGAAAATAAAAACTAAGGCAATTCTTATTGTCAACGTATATATTTAGTTTTTTGACAAGAATTTATTACATAATTATAATTAAGATACCAAGTTATAGTTTAAAATTAAATGAAAACTTTTTTTTAAATAAAGGTATTACTATATAAATAAATATAAGAAATCAATAATGGGTGTGACCTCCATTATTATTGATACATTCTTGGAGGCGTCTACTCATTGACGCTATCAAGGTATCAATATAATTAATATTAATCGTTTCCCATGCGGTATCAATGGCTGCAATTAGTGCATTACGGTTTACTGGTATAAAATTTGGCCCTTGTTGTCTTCGGATAACAGCAAGTATTCGAGCCCAAACATTTTCGATAATGTTAAAATCTGGGCTTTTGCTGGCCAGGGTAACAGCTCCAAGTTATTTTCTCGTATCCAATAATTTAAAAGTTATTGCTTGTAGACGTTTTTTAAATCAAAATTATTTCTAATTTTATTTTGTAAACATTTCCTAAACAAAATTTTGATTCGATAATTAATCGAGCTGGTGTTTAATTAGCGATACCTTCAAATATATTCTTTAAAGAAAAAATTAACTAAGCAACGTAAATTACCTATTTTCTAAAACGTTCTTAGTGTAATGATTCATTCTACTGTACTTCTATAAAATAACCCCCTGCTGAGACTACCTGCTGTTAGAATTGTAAATGATACCCTTAAGCCCGCTTCACAATGTGCAAACTTTTGTTTACAGAAATTGTGGTGTCCAAGTTTTAAATTTCATGAGTGTACATATTACAATGTAAGAGTTGCTGAGCATACACCTACTATTCCAACTCTGCGGCCATAACAAGCGTCCACCACAACGACGCTACATCATTTTTGTTTTAAATCGTTCACCGTCCATCATTTTCTTTGTTTTCAGTTTATTATTTTTAATTTCTATCGCACGTTCTTAAGTTTTAACAAGGTTTTATTAGTATACATTTATATTTATTTATCTCAAAGTTCCGCAGATTATTTTAAACTAAAATTTTTAAAAAATATTTTGAAAACTTTTTCCTTTTTGTTTAAAATAATCTGCGAAACATTGAGAACAACAATTACAAAGCTGTTAAACCAAATAAATTGTATAAACAATTATTATACCTTCTGTATTTTTTATTAATGAAACTGTTCTTACAAGAATCTATCAGCATCTGGTGTTTTCTTTTCTCTTCCCAAACTATAACTTTCTACATTTTTACGTTTTTGCCAATCTTGGCCTTTCAATGTCCTACTAACAACACCCACGCACCAGTTTTCCCGCAACATCCTTTATTCCCACTCTTTTCCTGTGTTTTTGCTTGTTGGCGTGTACATTTGGACCGCTGCTTCTTCTTTACTTTCTCCATTCAGTCTATCATAATTTAGTTTTTTGTGTACGTACATATTATTCGTTTATCATGAATCTACTAAAAAATGAAGATTATTTAAACGTTCTTCGTTTTGAATATTCTATTTTTCTTAGAAGTAGTCACTAATCTCTATTCTGGGCCAATTATATTAAGATATGTTGTTTTTAGATCGTTGATCCATCGAGTTTGCGTCCATCTCCGGTTCTTTAGTCTGCGCGAGGTCGCCACACCAACAGTCACCTCGTTTACTTGTCATCTGTAAGTCTTGCCACATGACCTCCTAATCTCCACTTCAGCTGCGCTATTGTTTTTATCAAGTCTTGTACTCCCGTTCTTTCTCGTGTTTCTTCGTTTCTTATCTTGTCTGTAAGTTTGATGCTTAACATTGATCTCTTTACTTTCTTTTGTGATGTTCTCAATATTTTTAAATTTTTTTGATAGCGTGAACGTTTCCGACTCATATGTGATGCCTAGGAGTAAGTAAATATGGGTGTACACATTTCATTTAATTTTCGCCTCTACTTTTTTGAGTGGCTTGGGCTAGTTTATCTAGTATTTCGTCAGCTTCTCCTAAATTGTGAGCGACGAGGACAACGTCATCCGCGAAACGATATTTGTTATCTTACCATCGATGTTTACACCTCTCTCACTTCAATTCACTGTCTAACGCCTCTATTCAGTAGAAATTTGTGGGTGCTTGATGTAATTGCACACTAATCATTTAATTTTGAAGTTTTTTGGAAATCCAAGAATATGAGGACAATAGGTCGATTTTATTCTATCGTTTTCTCTATCAGCGTTTTCATCACTAACAGATTGTCGTTTGTTCCAAATCCCGTGCGAAAGCCTGCCTGTTCTACGGGCTGATACATTTCCAATTTATTCTGAACCTTGTACGTGATTGTATCTGGAACTATGCTGTTGAAAGGGCATAGTTTAAAGAATTTCTGTAATATCTCAAGAAGGACTTTGCTCTTAAGTTTAACACTCTCTGTTACGAAAGCATCGTCCCTGGGGTTTTGCAGTTTTTCACCTTTTTGAATTCTTTAGTTCTGCTTTGTCAGATATTCGAAACCTTGGTTTATTACTCCTCCTTCTTTCGTTGTTTTTTGAGTCTTTCTCGCACTTTTTGCTTGAGTTCTTTGTAGAATTCTTCTACCACTTCAAGATTTCTTTTCTGTTTAGTGTTGTTTTGCCGTTGATGTTTTTAACTTTTGATTTGATTCTTAGAACTTTTACACTCTTATACTCTTCAATTGTTTATTCGATGTGTTTTTTGTTGTAGTTACTTATGTCTTTCCTGATGTTGCTTGTGATTTCTTTGTTCGCAAATACTAGAATTTCTTCTGTTCAGTTTTCTTCTTTGTAGTAGTAGATGTAATTTCTGAGTTTAGTCAATGATAGGTTCATTAACAACACTTAAATTAAAAACTCAAACGTGAAAAACTTACAACTACGTCTAATTTAACAAAATGGAATCTTATGGTCATAATTTTGTAAACAATAATTATGCAATTTCAAACATTACTTTTTACTATACCACACTTGCTCCCATTTAGGTATTTTGTGAGCATTATTTCATGGTGTTAGTGAAAAGGCTAAAATTATTTATATTATTCATATTGTTACAAAAAGGTCAAATTTAGAAAATACATTGCAAAATAACACTACAAAAATTTATGACATTATAAAATTCTACTAATGCGACATAAATTTCATTGCCATTCGTTAATTGCAATTACTATTTTTAAATAAACACAATGGTCAGATTCAATAACATAAACAAACTAACAAGGAAGTGATTTAGAAAAAGAAGATCAAATATAGTAGTGGTTTATAATATAACTTTATATAACTTTAATTACTGTTGTTGATAGTGAAATTAAAGGTTGATTGTGTTCACAACACATAACTAAAATTGAAATAAAAACATAATATAAAAATAGAACAAATAGCAAACATTAATTAATTTTTATTAGATTTTTTAATTCTTTTTATTTTAAGTAGTTTCCACTACACTACCTACTTAAGAAATTTTATTTAATTACTCTTCCTGTAATAATTGTTTAGAATCCCTTTTTATATCGATTCTGGTAGAAAGTAGACTAAGGTGTGTTCCAGATAAAATCAAAGTCTTCTTTGTAAAAATCGATTCTTATACCCCTTTCACACACGGATTATACTAATTATAAAACAGCAGTAATTTAAAAAATATGAATGAAGAAGTTAATGAGCAAAAAATTTAAATATTTAACCCAAATTATTCAAGACAAAATCAACTAACCAGTTATTTTTGTGGTTTTAAAACCCATTTTAGTTTTAAGTAACGTAAAATTTAATTAAAACCAAGTCACATAATGCAGTTTTTTTATATTCAAGTTCAAATTCGATTGTGCATATTTATTCAGTTTTGTGAGTTGAACTGCATTCCTCGAGTTCAAATTTGTTGGTAGACGCTAAACAGATTAAAATTCAGGTAAGGTTGGCATTTACTTTTTTTTATTTGACTTTTAGACATGTAATTAACGATTGATTACTACTGCATCGATGAGAATCTTGATGCAAGAATAATTTAGACTGATTTTGCTTTAATTATACGCTTTGCTAATAATCCAATCTACAATTTCTTCTTCTTCTTGTTTTTTTAAATTAGTATTTGTTATTATTTCTTGATTTATTATATTTTTATTAATAAAATTTAAAAAAGTTAAAAAAATGCAGAAATTTCAAGGTTGTACGTAATGAATTCATTTATGAATATTTAAAGTAATACACACTTTGTTGCTTCCTTTGTAACATTCATATTTTACTTCGTTAAAGGCCAGCTTGAAGTTAACTTCTCTTGTAAGGACCGATATACAAGGTGTAAATGCTGAATAAGTGTAAAAAATGGAAGTGATGATTCTTTCTTGAAAAATAATATAGGTCTTTTATACAGTGACCAGCAAAGAGTTTGCATCAAATGGGAAAAATTTTTGTAATTGAGATATCCGATAATTTTTTTTGGCAAATGAATTCAGCATATCGAATGACAAAAAAAAGCACTTTGACAAATGTCGTGTGCCACTGTCATGGCGGTAAATTAAAAAATATGCCTTAAATATGTAAAAAGTAAGGTTAGATGACAAGATATTGAAAAACGCCTAAGAGAAAAGTTGTTCAGAATTAGATTATACGTATATGTGCAAATTTTCAAAAGAAAAAAATCAGTTTTCCGGCATTTTTTCCGGAAATTTTTTGTATGTTTTTGTATGAGCTTTATTATCCAGGCAATATTATAAAAAATGTTTAATTTAGGTTTAGAATGGAAGAATTGATCATTTTAGGACTATTTAAAAATAATTCTAAATTTATAATTTCAACCTTTTGTTTTCTGTAGGCCATTGCAACAAAGTCCGTTATAAAAAAACAATGTTTTTTGTTCTTTACTGTCCATTGGTAGACTAATACATAAAAATTACTGGATTGTAAAATTTATTTGTTGGTTTTATTGTGTTCTATGCAAATCAAACGCAAAAAATTTTGTTTTCTCAATATTTCCGGAAAAATGCCGGAAAACTAATATTTTTAAAAAGTCGTTATTTTCTTTCAAAAATTTGCACATAGACGTATAATCTAATTCTGAACTACTTTTCTCTTAGGCATTTTTCAATATCTTGACATCTAACTTTACTTTTTACATATTTAAGAGATATTTTTTAAATTTGCCGCCATGACAGTGGTTGCATGACATTTGTCAAAGTGTTTTTTTTTCATTCAATATGCTGAATTCATTTGCCAAAAAAAATTTTTGTCACACTAACATTTTTCCCATTTGATGCAAACTCTTTGCCGGTCACTGCATACAAAAACGGATTTCAAAGTCACTTCTAAAATTTGTTTTTTTCTTATTTTATATTCAAGCATTTAATAATTCATTTCAGATTCTTTTTAAACAAATAAGGTCTCTTGTATTTTTTGGCAAGACAACGATTTTTGAGAAACACAATGTTTTATCAAGTACAAGTTATTCAACTAAAAATGAATTATAAATTATTAAATAAAATCAAATTAAATGTTAAAAATGGCCACCTTCAGGTGGCGCACTGATACACGTTTGCGGTCAAAAATTTCAGCCTACTCGAATCATGCAAAGCATCTTTTCTCAAAAATGATTGATCCTAAAAAAAACACAAGAGAGCGACCTCAAATAAATTTTTAAATAATGATATATCAAACAGGAAAAAAATTCAAAAAAAAAATTAGGAGTGACTTTTTCTCCCTTTTGGATCTATACGAAAATTCCACAAAAATAATGCTTTTTTGGTAGCAAGAAATGTTTGCTCATTTTAAAGTTTGTAACATTTTTTGTTTTTAAGAAAAACATTAAGAACTGTTTCTTTGCTCCATCTTTAACGGGCTGTAACTAGCAGAGGGTTTATCATATTTATAATCAAAACCCACATTATTTTTCGACAAAGAATCACCACTATTTATTTATATTCTTTATAATGTGTCATATAAATTTCCGCTATAGCAGAACTTTTCCACCCGCAATGTCTTCTTATCATCTTTATTAGCCAATAAAGTTGTTGAAGTGCGTCTTGTACAATAGCCGCAATAAAAATCTGGATTTGCCAGATTTAAAAATGAAGCAACTTTTGAAAGAACTTTTAACTACGTGTTGATTCCAACTTGTAAAAAAAATCTGTTTTTTGATTTATTTATTTATTTATTTGCATGGTATATTTTCATTATTGTATTGTGTAGATTGGTTCGTCTTAGCAAAGGATTTGCTTCAAGATTTAGGAAAACCACTAAAACCTAAACGTGGCAACCCCTACCCACCTTAGTGTGATAATATTGATTAAGTGTGTAACATTATAAAAAGTAAATAACGACATAATGCACAGCCATTGCATGACGACATATACTGACTTCCAAAAAAATTGCAACACCTAGAAGTTGTTGAACGATTTTAATGAAATTTTCAGGAAACGTCTATTTTTATTAAACAAAGTGATGATTAAAATTTGAAAACAAAAGAACAAAAGCTTAAAAAGTTTTTTCAATAATGAGTTGCTCCGCCACTATATGTAATGCACTCATTTAGACGGCTTGGCATGCTATCAATTAAGTAATCTATAGCTACTTGTGGTATATCATCCCAAGCTTCTTGAATCCGTTGCTGAAGATCGTGTAAATTATCTGGAGAGTGCGGTAAATTACCCAGTCGCCTACCAATCATATCCCATACATGTTCAATTGGCGACAAATCAGGCGACCGAGCAGGCCATGGGAGGACGGCAATGTTAGATTCTTTCAAAAACCGTGTTGTAGTCCTTGCCGTATGAGGGCGCGCATTATCCTGCTGGAAAATGGAATTTTGCAGCCCCTGAAGATATGGAAGGCCAACTGGTTGTAGCACATTAGCAATGTAACCAGCTGCGTTAAGGTTGCCGTCAATAAAGACCAAGGGTGATCTGCTACCATAACATATTGCACCCCATATCATAACTCCTTGAGTGAGGGCTGTGTTGCGTTCCACAAAAAATGTTGAATTTTTACGTTCTCCACGCATCCGTCTGACCCTCTTACGACCATTGTGGGCCCACAAGCAAAATCGGGACTCGTCACTAAACACAATTTGATGCCATTCTTGCGCCCAATTAACCCTTTCTTTGCTCCACTCTAGTCTGCGTAGACGGTGAAGTGGTGTAAGAGGAAGACATAAAATGGACGATATGCAACCCATAAGATCTTATCCGGCGATAAACAGCTGACATTGACATCCTAAATCCTGTACCTCTCATTCAATCATTTGCAATTGATCGAGTTGTTGAAAATCTATCTCTTGTGGCCAAAACTCTTAAGCGACGTTCTTCGCGATCTGTAGTCCTTCGAGGACGTCCAGATCCACGGCGACGATGTTGAGCCCTTCCTCGGACCATTTGGACCAACATCTCAATACCGATAAAACATTTCGGTTTACACGACGAACAATTTTTCTTAGCGAAAGTCCGGTCTCTCTCATACCAATAATACGGCCACGTTCAAAATCACTTAATTGGACAAAATGTTGATGTTGACGTACTCTCGGCATTGTTTTCAAGTTTAGAATGAAATTGTGAAGAAACAACAACAATTTGCAAACTTGACAGTTACTAAATGGTTTAATACTTCAAATTTATTGTTACTATGTGCTATGGAAACAACAGGCAAAAAAACAAAAACTACTGGCTAGATTTTATTCAAATTCATCCTTTGTTTAATGAAAATAGACGTTCCTGAAAATTTCATTAAAATCGTTCGACAACTTCTAGGTGTTGCAATTTTTCTGGAAGTCAGTATATAATGGATCGGTGCAAGCGCCAGTCACGAGAATAACAAAAAAAAAATAAAAGGTTACAGAAATAGCAAACAAAATAATGGAAAAACAGATAATCAGGACAGAAATACAAAATATTGGTTTTTGGATAACTTCTTCGGACGTAAGAGCATGTTTCTACACATCTTCACACTGTTGATAGAAAATACTTCTTCTATAATTGTAACTTTACGAGAAATAATTTTCTTGGTAAATGGTTTTGAAACAAACAGATTTGGGCCCCATCATTAATTTATCAAATTTGTTAATCTACAGCAATGACATCAACTAGACAATTCAATTATTAGTGCAATCTAAAATATTTTCAAATATATTATCTATAATTTAAAAAGTTAAGAGATACTTATTACCTTGATTATCAAATATTCTTTATCGCCTGCCCTTGTCAAAAATGTTGATACTTGTGCTCTTTTCAACACTACAGCTTTTTTCGCCTTTGATCCTCTCGACTCACTCTTCAAATAGGTATTGAGTTTACCATATTTTCCAATGTCTATGCTTTTATACACTTTTATAGCGGTCTTCTGCATCGAGAACTTTGACCACATGGATGAAATTGCAAATTTAAGAAGTTTGATAACAGTCCTTCATTATCCCTCGTTTTTCTTTCTATTCATTAAACTTGGAAAATACCTTTCTTTGGATGGCAAGTTGCTTCATAAGCTTCCTCTAGGATTATCTTAGGAACAAAATCGCTTTCTTGCATTGTTCACCAATTTCACAATTTTTTGCAAATGAGGTCAATAAACAATCAAAAATAAATAGCAACCATTTACCCCCTTCTACATATTTATTATGATTTTTGAGTTACAGTTGCTGTGATACGAAATATGTCAAATATTTTTATGAAATCTAATTCTTAATTATTGTGATTGTGAATAAAACTTTATATTGTATTCGTGTGAATGTTTAAACGCATGAACAAACTTATACAATAAATATTTTATTAATACGTTTCCTAAGACACCGCTTCTATGCGGTGAAATCATATACTATATTTATAACTGTATTACTAAAATTCGTATTACAATCTTTTAAAGAATCTACTTTAACATGTGAAATGTTAGTTCAATCCTTACAAGATTTGGGTAAAACATTATAAAGGACATAACTGGAAACTATGTGTTATAATTTTAGTTTTAATTTGTTTATTATTAGGTAAGTTTTATATTTAATTGTCATTGTTGTAATGCACCTTACAAAATTAACCTCTTTTAAGGGTTATTATATTCATAAAGACGCCATTATCAAAACAGAGGGTCTTCGTCTTTAATTTGTCACAATACTTTTTCACGTAGGTTCAGAATAAAAATTAAAAAAATATATGTTTCTATTTAAAATGTAATAGTTGCCAAGTGCTCCATAAAAGTGGAATACACTGTATAATTTAAAATATCTACTTTTTAAAGACAAGGTCCGCCTATTACACGGACAGGCTGTACATAACTTAGAAGTTATGTAACTGCCTGCCTGTCTGTGGTGTGTGTTCATTTTCATTAATGATAAAGTTATTTTACCACTTTACACAACATTAGCAACTAGATGCTGTACATTTTGTGTATGGCTGGCCCACCTAGTTATAATATATTAAAATTGTACAACAAACGTAAATTATTAAGTGTAGATAATAAACGTACGTAATACCAAAATGTGTCCGTAATACCTTCATATATACGAATAACTGTTCCTAATTACGAATAGGCTTTTTTTTTTTAAATAACATAATGTTGACAAAACGTTACCTTTAAAATGATGTAGTTGATGTCTCTCAATGGTACATTTTTAGCAAAAACAAATCAATAAAAAACAAAACTGAAGTACGAATGAATAATAAACTTTAATGGTTCTGCCATTTTGTGTACACTCAAGTTACGTTTGGATCAATACAACGCCAACCCAAATTTTTAAAATTACTTTTCATTTTTTCCTGAAAAATATTTACTCTTTTTTTGTCAAGAATAGGAGTCCTGGCAGCAATGGAAAATTTAGATCTTTATCTAGATAAAAATACAATCTTTAGCATGGGAAATGGTAATAAACATTAAACAAAAAAACCCGATAAATGTTGGGAATTCATTGCCTGAAACAACGAAGTGCATTTTTTTCTCAGTCTCTTAAACTTAGCATGATATCGTCGTTGACAAGCCTTTGAAATAATAGTAGAGGACTTCACGATTTACATGGTACTCAATTGGGTACAAGCAAAATTTACGGTATAAATTTTCAATACCAGCAACCAAATTACATAAAAACAAAAACTATACAATGTGAAGAAAAAGTCCGGAACGAATTTGGTAAAATGAAAATAATTGACAAAAATCCTTGAACACTTCAAATTTATTTTTTCGTGTACATACTTGTTGATGTTATTTGCCTTTTGATAGTCTTTAGGAGAACGGATTGCGGTGTAAATTGTTCGAAATAGAGTAAATTTTATAATTTTTGGGGATTTTCTTTTATCTTAATATTTAACGTCCGTATTATATTAAACTAAACAATCTTCAAATACACCAATAGTTGGTTAATAAACAAGGATAGTCTAATACGTGTACGACGCATGCTGGTATTATCATACAACAGTGGTTGAATGACTCAGTAAAGAGGTAAAGAATGTAAAAAATTCATTAAAATTTCAAGAAAGTTTTCTGTTTTCTACATTTTCTACACTAAATTATTATCGGT
Source organism: Abscondita cerata (assembly GCA_030710515.1). Classification (NCBI taxonomy): domain Eukaryota; kingdom Metazoa; phylum Arthropoda; class Insecta; order Coleoptera; family Lampyridae; genus Abscondita; species Abscondita cerata. The sequence goes on along the minus strand of JALBCR010004459.1, from coordinate 81,770 downwards.
GATGCGTCTTGGTGTCATTATTTCAAATCGGTATTCAAATGACAAAGTATGTAAAGGAGGGATGTATATTCATCTGTTAATGATGGTCTCCATCTACTTGGTTATATCAAAAATACAAAAATGTCAAACGCCAAAAACACTTTTTTTACAAAAGAACTGTCCTTGCAAATATTCTACCAGGATCGGATACTGTTTTATTTATACCCTACTCGGTCGCCAACCTTCCTATTTTGAAAAACCCGATTTTTTGTCTGTTTTTGTAATTGGACCAAGTCGTGTTGATAACTTACTTATTGAAGGCCCTTCAGATGTTTATGGGAAAGATAAGCAATAGGCTCTTGTACTATCGTGCACGGATCAGTCCACTGGAGAACAAATTCTTATGTTGCTTACAGTCCTGACCAATTCAGTACTGTTTGGCCTTTGAAAATTTCTATTCTAATTAGAAAGGTATTTAAACACTGCTGTCTGGTAAGGGCGCTTATTGAAATCAAACTGCCATTGACGGACATTGGACGTAGGTTAGGTTAATGTGGTACAATCTGATTCGGTCAGCTGCAACGTACAAACTCTGAACTCAAGGCACAGAGACGTTGGAGATAAAAAATTGTAACCTTTATTTCTTGTTTCTAACCATGAATATTTGTGATTAAAAAAATCGATTCTAAACAAAAATAAAGTAAAACATCATCTCTATTTATTTAACAACCAAACTAGTCCTATAAGTAAATATTATATTGTTTTCAGTCTGCATGATTATTTGATTATTTAATAATTTTTGTCATGTATTTTATTTCTTCTACTATTTAACATTTGTTTATTGTTGAACATTTCATGCACTTAATCTCATTTATTTGTTTTTGTTTCCATTTTTAAGTCTTATCTTTGTTTTTGTTTTTTATCGTTATATTATGTGGAACTTAATAAGATTATAAAGCTACCAACTTGGTTAAAAATTTAACAAATATTACAGCATAGTAAACTAAAATACTTTCACTATGATATTTACAATAATCTACTTTCTATTTATGTATTTACATTATTTCTAACTTAGTTTTTGTATATTTTAGGTCAACCATGAAAAATAAAAACGACACATCGGTGACATTAAGCAATTTCAACTCTACGTAAGTAAAATTTACAACGCAATTATATCGCTTTTTATTGTGATAGACAACCGTTTAATCACTTCTTGCTTTTTAAAGATTATGTGATTTAGAAAATCATATTTTCTACTACAAATGATTATAGTGTTAAAACGCTATCTTTCGTTCTTCTCCTGCGACCAATGAATTTTAACAAATCTCCATTACAAGTTATAGACAACACCGTTTTATCGATTATTTACATTATAACATTATCACAAAAAACATACAATTTATTGACGTCACTATAATTACAATGATTGTGTGTTTATTGACCACTAAACGCTTAATTAATATGTTTACTGGTATGGGTAAATAAAAGTAGAACAAAAAATACCAACTATGGCTCATATGTTTAAGATTGCGTATATGCAAAAACTCCTACTTAATTCCAAAAATGTAACCCATTGACGTCAGTATGACTAAGGTAAATGTACTGTTAGTGAAAAAATGGCATGCATTGACGTCATTTTAAAACTTGATGGGTCTTATGTTAATATCTTATGTTAATCAAGTTTTTTAATGATGTATTTTTTTTATAAAATACTTAATAACTTGGCACAGACTATTTTTATTAATTTTCTAATAATTTCGAGACAATTTAAAAATGTGGTAAAATACCATGTGGACTATTTAGAAAAATATACGTTTGGATAGTTACTTGTAGAGCTAAATCTCTATTCTTTTTAAAATTTGTCTCAAGTATCTAGCTAATATATAACAACCATTTTTTGATTTACTCCTAAAAATAACTTAGTCATGGAAAAAAGAACACCCTGGTAACTAACAGTTTTATAAAGGTTACCGCATGTGCGCTTGGCTAAGAGATCCAAATTGTAAATACGGCTGTTTTTGCAAGGAATCACATACATATTTCTATTTTATTTATGTATCACAAATGTAGCTTACAGCTATCCTTCTTAATATGACTAATGATTGGTAATTAATTGGACTTCTTGAAGGAGGAGCACCATAAACCATTAAATTGTTTATTCCGGCAACGTTTCGTGTGCTAAAGATGCAAACTTCATTAGGCCTTCTATACAGAAGATGGTCCGTCACATAAAGGATACGGACACCATAACAATGAGATCCTTGAATTTTTACAATACTGTTAGAATTCATAATATCCTCCGGTAATCTGTTGTATTCTTATGAAAAATTGAATTTATTGCATTGCTAGTGTTCTTCTATACTCCCTTTTCTTTTCCCTTCTCTCCCCCCCCTCCCCTCCCCCCTTTCCCCCCCCCCCCCCCCCCCCCCCCCCCCACAAACCCCCCCCCCCCCCCCCCCCCAAACCCCACCCCCCACCCCCCCCACACCCCCCTTTTTTTTTTTTTTTTTTTTTTTTTTTTTTTTTCTTTTTTTCCCCCCCCCCCCCCCCCACCCCACCCCCCACCCCCGCTCGCTAAAATATTTTTTTTTTTCAAGATGGTGACACTTCCGGTTATACCGGAAGTATGTGTCAACTTGCTTATTTTAAACGGAACACCCTATATATTATTCTATTTTTGAATTTTGCCCAAAATTCTAGACATATTTTGTGTATAATGTCCTATACCTAAGTCTAACTGTTTTGGACTTATTTTAAATTTTATGTCAAAAATGACGTTTTCAGGCCTAAACAGAATTATAAAATTTTCCTATACTAATGCCTTTATTATTTAATTAAAATAGGTTTCCTTGTAGCAGGGGCCCTATTTTAGTGGGCTATGTCAATATTTTGATAATAAATTAATACAGGGCGATCAAAAAAAAGGATTAAATTAAATTCAAAAACAGTCAAAAGTCATTTTTAAATGCAAGCACCATGTTTTATAGCTTTTTGTTTATTTTAGCATCAAAATAAAGTTATTTGTACAAGGTTGTCTATTCAAAAATTCATGGTTTTCGAAATATTGGCAATTTAACTTTTTTTGCACAAATGCTATTGTATTTCTTTTTATATGAATGGTTATTCCTAGTTGGCCATGATTAGAAAACAGTCATCTGTCAAGGATATGTCAAACTGTTAAAAATTTCAATAATCATGCCGGACGCTTAAATTATACAAACGAAGATTACTTAAATTTATTTATTATTTATGGACAATGTGATAAAGTTATATTAAGAACATGTTACAGTAACTGTACCGACTGTAAGTGTTAAAGTGCATATCGTTTCCAAAGCGATAACTTTAAATGCTTGAAACACACGTGTCGATAAAGCCATGTGTTCTTTCGTTGCGTGTGTAATACTGTACAAGTAATTACTTGGCTTTGTCAACACACGTGTGTTTCAAGCATAATAAGTTATCGCTTTGATAACGATATGCACTTTAACACTCACAGTCGGTATAGTTAACTGTTGGCATTTCTTAGTTTGATACACACAGTTTGACATATCCTTGACAGATGATTGTTTTCTAACGCCATCATGGCCAACTAGGAATAACCATTCATATTAAAAGAAATCAATAGCATTTGTGCAAAAAAAAATGTTAAATTGCCAATATTTCGAAAACCATGAATTTTTTGAATAGACAACCTTGTACAAAGTCAACCTTATTTTTGATGCTAAATAAGATAAAATTATAAAAACATGGTGCTTGCATTTAAAAAAAATGACTTTTGACGTGTTTTGAATTTAATTTTAATCCTTTTTTTGATCGCCCTGTATTAATTTATTATCAAAATATCGACATAGCCCACTAAAATAGGTCCCCTGCTACAAGAAAACCTATTCCAATTAAATAATAAAGGCATTAGTATAGGAAAATTTTATAATTTTGTTTAGGCCTGTCATTTTTGACATAAAATTTGAAATAAGTCCAAAACAGTTAGACTTAGGTATAGGACATTATACACAAAATGTGTCAACAATTTTGTGCAAAATCCAAAAATTTTCATTAGACATAAGCTATAAAACAGGTATAACAACAACAATTTCTGATCACCCTGACCTTCTTACCAATTTTCTTGCTAATATAGTCAACGTGCTCATCAAATCTTAGTCTATTGTCATAAACTAGTCCGAGGTATTTATAACTGTCAACCCTTTCAAGACTTTTACTATTGCCCACCATCACAGACAGATCTTTAACAATTAGTCTCTGACAAACTTGCATATACATGTTGTCTTATTAACATTCAAACATAACTTTATTCTTTTCAACCACACTTCAAGGACTGTCAACTCAGAATTTATTTTTCAATGACTATATTTATATCACTTCCTGAATAATACAGCAAAGTGTCATCGGCGAACATATGTACCTACATATGTACAATCTACTATCACAGTTGGCAAATCGTATATATAGGGTGTTCGTCAGAAGAGTAGACACAGGAAAATGACAGGTAGGTGGGGTCTTCTCCTATGTGCTCAGCCCATAAAAATTTGACCTAGGCCCTACTTTGGGTTTTACCCGATTTAAAAAAAAGCCGACTTTCGCCTTTAAACTTCCGTAAGTTTCCTTTTTATTAACAAGTCTGGCAACAATTATTTTTTCTGATCTTGATACATAGTAGGTTCTACTTTTGTTTAATTTTGTCAAACAATTAATTTTCTCCAAAAGTAGAGTTTCGTCAAAATCGTCCGATTTGAAAAAATTTACGAATAACTCCAGTTATTCTTAAAAAAGACATAAAGTCGCATACCGTTAGAAAAGGCATACAGTAGAGATGTTTACATAAAATCTGAAGCCATCGATCTCTTCTAGTTTTTTTTCATTGCAATGCAAAGTTCGTCTTCAAAAGAAGCTCCTATTTTTGTTAACCGGCATTCTTATAAAAAAATATTGATTACTTGAAGACCTACTATGTATCAAGATCAGAAAAAAAATAATTGTTGCCAGACTTGTCAATAAAAAGTCGTCTTTTTTTAAAAATCGGGTAAAACCCAAAGTAGGGCCTAGCTCAAATTTTATGGGCTGAGCACATAGGAGAAGACCCCACCTACCTGTCATTTTCCTGTGTTCACCCTTCTGCCGAACACCCTATATACAAGTTAAATAAAATTTGACCAATTTTACTGCCCTGAGGGATGCCTTGTCTCACTAATTTTGAATTTGACTTAATTTCACTATATCAATCCAACAATCCAGTCATAAATATCTCCTGTTGTACCATACAACCTTTGCAATTTAACTAGCAGCTGTGACCTACCGACCGCCTCAAAACCACGCTTAAAATCTACGAATACCGCAAGTGTTACTTCCCCTGATATGTATGTTTCCATTGCTTATTAACCAACTGCACCGTAGACTCGGTCAAATTTCGATAATAATGTATTAAGTTTTACATGATTCTATAACATATCATAAACAATGGGTTCTAATATTTTCTGGACAACTGGTAACATATTAATAATAATTAATAAATTTAGGTGTAGGAACTATAGTGGAGATCATTAAGACATCAGATACATTTTTTTAAGAAAAATACTCATTAACAATTTTAGTTACCAACAACTGGCCACACTAAAGCTTAATTTTATATCAAATTTATGAACAGCACTTTTCGTAAATCAACCAAATTGATTCAGAACCATAACACTATTTACATTAACAATATTTACCGAGTTATAATCTGGAATGAACTTTATCAACCCATCCAAACTTTCCAAAATAAACTTATTTAATCTGAAAAAATAGCTTCACTATTTTCAATCAACCTACTACCCCAAACATAACTAGCTTGTTTACAACTTTTTACAGAAAACAATTTTTTAAAACTCGTCACATTTTGACCATATTATTATTATATTACCATTAGCATCATCTACACTTTTTTCATAGAACAATTTTTCTTCCCGTCTGAATATAGCCACAAACTCACTTCTACACATTTTGTACTATTTCAAGGCACTACTGACACCCAGGTCTCTTCTGACAAACAAAGAACGTTGGAGGAGGAATTTTGTATAGGTCTTATCTTTTTTATCACAACACCTCTTGACTTCTTTCGTAAACCATAGACACTTCTCTATTGTCACATCTCACCTCATCTACTGCCTCCAAAACCGAATCTCGAAAATCTACGTAAAGTTTATCCAGGTCGTACTTATCTATATTCCTATCTTTTAATTTTTCCTGAAGGACTTGAGGAAGTCTTTCTCTATATCTACTTTTCCAAAACATACAAACTTAACGGGTTTGATATTTATAACAACACCAGCTTGAGTAATAGAATGGTCTAATATTTTTGGACTACTAAGGACCTTACAGTAGTCATTAAAACCATCTACTAATACCAGGTCAATCATACTTTTTGAGTTCAACGTTATATGGGTGGGGTTTGAACTAAGTGTCTCATACCCGCCATTTGAAAAATACTTTAAAATCTCTTTGCATAACATTCTTGATCTTTAAGCAACCAGTCAATATAAAAATCTCTTGCCACTATACAAAGTCTATTAGCGCCACTGTTTTTCTTGTATGTCTTCTAACCAGTCTGAGAATCAATTCAAAGATTTTTAGAACAACTGGGTGATCTATAGCAACCTGCAATAAGAGCTAAATCTTTTACATTTAATAATTCAAAACTGTTCTGTTGACAAGAGAATGTCCATTACAAAAAAAAGAAAAACATAAGTAGCTTACCAAAAGATATTGTTATTGTTGTATGGCAATATGTGACATTTAAGGCTGTTCTCTCAGGGAGAGCTATAAAGTTTATGTAAATTTATCTCGCCTATGGCGAATTTTTCTGAGCGCAACAGGCCAGACTTGGAAGCCGATTAATATTACTTAGATAAATATTATATTGTTGAATTGTTGATGTCAATTTTTTGTACATCACGTGTATTTTAAAGAGTTTTAGAAACAGAAAAAACAACAAATAGCAGAAACAAGAAAAAACGGTTGGAATCAGAACAGTGCAGAAGAAATAATATTTAAATATTCTTGCAAAGATAAAACCGAAGTTATCAAACATAACATACACTAGTTTACTCTACAAAAAGAAGAAAGATACTGTTTGGGAATACTAATGCTCTGAGAGAACCAGTTACCTGGTTTTATTGTTTCAACATCTAACTCACTGATACAAAAGAATTGATAGATTTAATGGAGCTAATATTGTTGAAAACCAAAAAAAAAACATAGACTTACATCACGTCTTGTGGCAATTGAAACGAGACTTGGTTTGAAAGAAAAAATCATTGAATTAAGGATATTAAGTAAGATATTCTAAACCAACTAATAAAATCTTTTCCATTCATAATTGTGTAACAAACGTGGATAAAGTGGCAGAACTCAATGGTATTTGGAAAATATTTTTCTCTACTATGGAAACAGTCAAACATACATGAACAAACTCAAAATATCCAATTTCTTCAATACTTCGACTTTCCTGCAATCGAACGAATCACGTTCTAAAAGTCTGCATTGAAGACTCTAGAAAAGGAATGTCCAAACCCAATCGTATATCAACAAGCAACCTATTCAATTCAATAGATTCAAATGTTACATCAAAGTATAGACAGCAACAAAAAATCAATTCTCCAACATCTTGTTGGTAGGGATCAGTGTGGGAAACATCAATCAAATTGATCTAAAAACTGATGAAAAACGTTTTAAAAAAGTTCACAGTTATCAATGAATTGCCAAGTCTCGTTTAAGTCGTACTTGGATTAAAAAAAGTATAGAAACTCAACCAAAAATGTGGTTTAACAAAAATTGTCAAATTGTTAAAACGAAGAGATAAAGACATCTTGTGGTATTAATTTGGCACTTATTTAACTAAGGTTCCTTTTAAAAATAAAATACATTTAAATACAAATCTAAAAACTGAACCAAAAAAATACCCCAACATATATTTAATTAAGAATAATTTTGAAAGTGGAAAGGTTGAATGTGACTTATGGGTTGATGTTGACGCTACAGCTATGAGGATTGTTTTATAAGAATTTTAATTAGTAACAAACTTTAGTGGAATGGTCTTTGTTTGTTTAAAATAAAATACAACTTGGTCCTTGATGTTAGTCAAAGTTTTAATTTTATTCAACTCATAAAAGAAATTTCTAGCGATACAATCTTTGTGCCTTCGACTCTAAATTACCAATTCTTCAAGTCCATACAGGATTGCAAAAATGCTTTCCAACATTATTGATGAAAATGCTTTTGTATCCGGGTGTCTAACACCATTCAAACAGTCATTCAAACTCGAAGATGAGGCTCTTGAATTAAGCATTTTTATCAATATCTGTTTGTACGTCATTAAACACTAGTGACTGATAATCAACCCATGGTACAGATTTTTTTTACCAAATTTCGAAAATACCAAAGATGACATCTTCTCGCTCGCAACATTATGCTTTCTTTCTGGATTTGACTAATCAGTTGTTTTCAAGAAAAATGTGTGAAACTCAAACGTTGACTGTTTATCAAGAGCACCACTCAACTTGATCGGAAGAACTGAAGAGTCTATCAACATCTAAGTTAAGCAAGTTTGTGAATCTTCATTTATCTGATTAAAACTCTTACCTAGCAAGCGCTCAAAGAAGCCACTCAAGCTGTTGTACCTAATTTTATCAAATTTATTCTGCCAGCTTTGAGAAAGTCAAGTTGAAGATTCTGAATACATTATGGAAGGCGATATAGTTTTTAGAGGTCCACGGCTTGTAATTTTGACATCGCCGCAACCAGCTCTTTTAATGAACACCACCAAACCCACCATGGCATCAATAAATGAATCGACAAAAACATAAAACGGTTATTTTGAAAATGTCCCGACTGTGCCAAAGTACCGAGTGGTCCTCTTAAAACACTACTTTACCCGTGAATAGAAACGGAAAATAATTGACAACGTGTTTACCTTGATTAGGTGAACCATTATCAAAACCACCATTTCCTGATTGTGGTGGATGCAAAGTCTAGTTGGACAGAAACCTTACATTGCCTTTTAGCACATATATCAGCATCAACAATTGATCTGATGCAAGAAGTTTTTATGAGAAACGCAGAGGTCAAGGTACGGTAATGTGACGATCTCTACCAATGATGAAATTCAATTTTTGTGCTGTGGATAGAATCATTCAAAAACTTGAATAATAAACTTAAGTGGCAACCTGACGTTACCATTGTCAAACTCGGAAAACTATACCACACAGCCAAACTGACAACAACTATTGTGTCAAGGTTGAGCTGCTCAATTATGGTGCCATAGTTACCATCAGTTAAAACAATAACAATTATGATACACGATCCATGTGCCATAAGATAATCTTAAAATTATTCTACTTTAAAATCTATTTATACAATTATAAATATGTTGGACAATTGTTCGTAAATATTTATAAAATAGGTTTTGAGTGTGACAGCCACAGTCTTAGCTATCATCGCTGTAATATGGCAAGTTTAACAGGTCTTCTTTTAAAACAAGATCAAAATGACACTATTAATTGCAATAATATTTTTCCAATTTTTAAACGCAGCTCAATTAAGATAATTGTCCAATATTTTTAGTTAACAGAGTACAATAAAATGCAAAAGTTTCTAATCCGTAATACTTTGTCTATAGGAAAATTACGTGCAATAATTATTATTAAAAAAAATCGATACATACAGTGCATTGAAAGGGAAAGTAAAAAGTATAGTGTGTGTACGTTATTTAACATTCAGTAGTTGTTGATTTTTACGATTACATCATACAAATTCCAACAATTTTTTAACCGCATTTATACGTTCACTTACACCCATTAATTAATGATAATCTCTTTCTTTGTTTTGTTTCAAATGGAAAACTGTAATTGTCTTATTTTGTTATACAATTAAATATAACAAATTGTTAATGATTTGTTGTAACTAATTTTCAACAATTAAATAACAATTTCGGTATTGAGTAATAGTTTTTGAATAAACTAAATAAATATCAGATGTAAACAACAATAGACGAGAACAATGCATTTCTCTATCTTTTATTCCATTTGTTACTGGCTAAGTAATATTTATGTCAATGCCAAGTACATTAAATATATTTAGTATGTAAATAAAAGTGTTGCTAAGGATCCTTATTGTCGTTTCAAGTTCATTAGTAAATACGACTTTACCGTTAATGGATGAATTATTTTAGTCTATTTATTACACTGTTCTTGGTAAATAGTTAACATGCTACATAAACAAATTCATTAATTTGTAAGGAAATTTATTTATGGGTACGTATCCACATTGTAATGGAACGTATTAAATGTATATACACATGGCGTTCACAAGCCTCTTTAGATTCATTGCCATTCCCAATCGTATCCTTTCATCACTGCTTTCTACCATTTGTTCGTTCTTCTGGAATACTCTATTTTTGCCCCTCTACTTTTCTATCGTCAGACTGACTTAACCATTGAAGTCTACTTGGGTTATATTTGGTTTATTATATAATCCATTTTTGGATGCAGTAAATTTTTGGATATTTAAATAGTAGTTTTTTCTCCAGGTAGTTTTGTCTCAATTAGACTATTTAATATTTTAAAATCCAGAGTTTCTAAGTAATAGCGTTGATTGAAATATTGGTAAAGATAGTCAACCTTATTGGGATTATGCGACCCCGAAATTTGTTCTAAACATCAGAGGTCGGTAGTATCGCTTTGTGCTAAGAAAATACGTCAATTGTATTGTAGAATTTACAGAACAGTATTGCCGATAAATGTGAAATAGAAAACTGTAATTTTGCTGATAGTTTATGCTAAGGCACGACATTGTTGCCAATGCATCATGCCGTTGATTGAAATATTGGTGCATTGAGTCAATGTTGACAAACAAACAAAACATGCGTTCTACAATATACAAGAATTTATTGATTTTTGTCGACTTACTAATTAAATGTGTGTCCTTTGTTATATATTTTTTTCTATTGTCTGTTAATTGTTCAATGTAATAATATTTATTTGTATCTTTCTTACGTAAGGTTATAACAATGGTTATACCATCATGACAAACACATATATGTACAAAGATTGTATACATACACATGTGAATAAAGTTTATTATTATGAAAAAACCTGCAGATTTAAAAGTATTAATTTCGTAAAGAAATCGTTGAAAACGTTCTCCCAAAAAAACAATTTCTTTAAATACTTTTGAAAATTCCATACTCATATATTTATTACATTAACATCGTTTATCCGTTGAAAATGTTTTAAAATCTATTAGGCTTACGCAAGTAAATTTCTAAATTTTGGTCATTGAAATTAAAATTTTTAACATAGAAACGCTATCCCTTTTATGTTGGAACGAATGTTGAATTTTCTTATATTACAATCTAACGTACTCAACTGTTTGCATCTAAACAATATTATAACAAGCCTACTCATTTACTAAAGGTGTTGCTAAAAGTATGCAATTGTAGAATTTCTGACTAAGCCGATATGAATGTGACTCATAAACGATAATCCGAAGACTCCTCGTAATACATTTGTTTATTACTATTATTTTAGATCAGTTGGAATTGTAATTTTTGAAACAATGTTTATAATTAATGAGCTATTTTTACTTTAATTAAACTATTTTAATTCGAAACCATGATATTTTGATACAGTTTCAAAGAGTAAAATCCTAACTTTTTATCTCTACTAACAGATAACAAAGTGTCACTTTTTTGTAAATTATTTTTTTCCCTCGGGAAAAAGTGAGTACTATTTTTTAACACCAAATTTTCTCAATAATTTTCTAATTCTATTGTAATATGATTTTTCAATATTAAATCGTCATTTATTTCGTAACAGAAAAGAATAATAATAATAATAATAATAATAATAATAATAATAATAATAATAATAATTATTATTTTATGCTTGTAATATCTACATTACTTACACGTGTCCTAAATATACAGATGAGAACAACTCTAAATTATAAACTTAAAATTAAGAAATTCATTATATGAATAAAATGCGTTTCTAGCCAGTAGTAATTTAATATTATTTCGAAAAAGTTGGTGTGGTAAATTTTGTAATTCCTCGGGCAGACAGTTATAAAATTTTTTAAAGTACACCCGGACTATTTTGCGTCTTAGAAATTTACAAAAAGGAATTCGTATTTTTCTTTGTTTCTCGTGTTATACTGGTGTAAAGAAGTTCCATAAGAATAGTTTCCAATATTATTTTTTGCATAACATAAGCACTCAAATATAAAAATGGATGGCATTGTTAAAATTTTGAGGTTTTGGAAAATATGTCGGCAATCACTTTTATAATGTAAGTTAACGAGAATTTTACGGCACGACGTTGAAGTTTAAATATGCGTTTCCACGAAGGGCTGTGACCCCAAGCAATTATAGAGTATGAAATTAAACTATGAAATAAAGCGTAATATGCACTCAGTAATGTTGTTGTGGATACATTATTGTATAATCTACGTAGTACAAAAGTGTTTGAGCTTAGTTTTGTGACAAGATATTCTATGTGACTGTTAAATGATAATTTGGAATCAAGGTGGATTCCTAAGAATTTTACATGATCTGGATTGTCATAATAAAAAGGCCTTATTGATAAAACTAATTTTTGGGATTTTGTAGAGTTAATAGTTAGACCATTAACTGTGAACCATTGAGTTGCAGTTTCTAAACAACAATTAGATTTTGTTGTATTATAATAGTAATAGTGTAATAGTGTATTATACACGTATTATCCGCACCGCGTCGGGAGACAACACACCTCAAGCTAAAATCTAGTACTTTTATTTTTAGAAGTAATAGGAATAGGTTTTATTACCAAGTGAATTTAAATTTGAAGGTCTAGTGGAACCCACTTTCCCTAAAAACACGGTAACTTGTTGCCTTTTGAATTGAAAAATTTGAAAACCAATTTTTATTTAAAATCCTTTTCAACTGAACACGTAAAAACAAGTAGATACAAAAACCAATAATTTTGCGTTTCTGAACTCTAGTGGTATTTCACCAGTATGTTCTACTTTTATTCCTAACGAAGTTATTAAATGACAAACAAATGTCAACATTATTATTTGCAAGTTAAAAATAAAGTGCAAGCATAATTTGTAAAATAATTGTTTCTTATTTATCTAACACCGACCAAACCAAACTGTTTCAACAAATAACGCTTCGCATGTATTTTAGTAAATTATTAAAAAAACATTGTCATTAAAATCCAAGATATGTATCATCAATGGTGTTATTCATAAATGAAAATTCGTCACTTTTAATTACTAGTTAATACGTTTACTAAATATTTGAAAACGTTGCAACATTGTATTGACAAAAGTAAATTTTACGGATTGTATGTTGCGCCATTTTTACAACGGTGGAATAAATTGAACTATTCTATTTCAAGAATCGTACACATTATAACTTAGCTTCAGTACAGGTGAAAAAGTAAACAAAACGCAACCCAACATGCATATGTGAATTGCATCCGTGATACAAGCAAATACAAGCGGTTGACTATCTTTACCAATATTTCAATCAACGGTAATAGCTTGACCTTTAGGTTTTGAAGTTATATTCGGCTATATATAATTTTGTGATGAACTCATTTCTCGAATTATTCTTTAATTGGTAACCTTCAAATCATGCCCTGCCCCCTCCTCAGAATCCATGGGGCAGATCAGCAAAGCGGTGTGAGATTCTGAGCTATTAGCTCTACTCACCTGAGTAACTCAGTTTCAGAATTCGACTTCAAGGTTAACTTTCGGTATATCTGGTAAATAAAATGTGTTGGCCACTAAGCCGTAATCTTTCAAGACATAACTTTGACGCCGTCGTTGGCCTATTGTGGTTCTTCCGCCGCTGTTCCTAAGAAAACATCCTGCTTTTGATGCTTTCCACTACAATAAATCCTTAGAAAGCTTACAGCCACATGGCCTCAGGCGTACAATGCATGCATCATACCTCTTATGACCTATGACATGGTAATAACAACACTTACACAAAAATCGGGCAAGAATTAAGAACTGCACAGAGAGTTATGGAAAAACTCATGCTTGTTATAAATTTGGGGGATATAGTAAAGAACGAAAGTATAAGACATAAAAGTAAAGTTACGACGTAATAGAATGCATTGCTAACTTCAAATGGCATTAAGTAGAACATGTAGTTAGACAAAGTACCAAAAGAAGTGCAGACAGACCACACAAACAGTAATTAGACATTATACAAAGGTTGTAGAAAAGGATTGATTTCTAATAGCAAATATAAGGGGAAGGTAAAAAGACTTGGGAGACAAGAATGGGCTAACCAAACAGGTTAAAAAGAAAAATGCAAAAGATATAATCTATATAAGTATGTATTTGATTTCCTCTCCCATAGTCCATCTATCATTCTACCATATATCTTCCTCAGCAATCGTCTATCCTATGCTTCTAAGCTGGTTTGTGTCTTCTTTGTTATAGTTCATATCTCACTCACATCCGTAAAAAACTATTCGTCTGAATATGGTCTTCCTAACTTGCAACTTTGCATTGATCGAGATGTTCTTTGAACATATTCTACTATTTCTGCTACCAGCACATCTACTACCTTTTAATTTATCCCGCCTGTCCTGATTGTCATTTCCAATACTGCATTGAATAATAGAGTGGATAGCAGGTCACTTTGTCTTACCCACCTTTTAACTCCCAAACTTTCCGATATTTCTTCATCTAAAGTCTGTATACTATTGGCGCGGAGTAATAAATCATAATTGCTTGAAATAATTTCTTTATTTTCTTGTGAAAGCGGTACTTCTACGGTTAAGTAAAAACCAATAAATTCTAACCAAAATACGATCATTGTGCCGCTCTTGCAGCATATCGACCTATCTAGGTCTGAGAACAATAGTTTAGTCTGTGTCAACACGTTGCCATCAGCCCAGGTACTGACGAAACGAGAATCATAGCCGTAGATGTGGGTATTATACCAAGATACAAAAAATAATGGTATATAATACGTAAGAAGTAAAATTTGTAATGTGATCTACTATACAAATAAAATAAATAACATATAACCACATAATAATTCATATCAAGGTAGATTTTACTATTGTAATATATTTACCTACTAAAAATATGATTTTCCAAACGTATCACTTACCTACGCCACTGCAATACGGGAGATTCGATCATTCTGACAGGTTTATTACTCCGCGCCAATAGTATACTGAGTATACCTTCACTACATTGAGTATCCTTTAATGCCATATCATATCTCATATCTTCGTCATTTGAGTTTGCAAAAACTCTTTCTGCATCCTTAATTTTTGAATACCTCTTTTTTGCGTGCTTCATTCTCCAGTGTTCCTTTTTAATCTATTTAATGGTGTATTAGCCTTAATTGACTCAATTCAATTTTCCATTTTAATCTCTTCATCTTCCTCTAATCCATATATTCCTCCTCTATGCTTTTGATATACTTCCGAGCTATATCAGTGCCTCAATATTATAACTTATTTCTTTCTTATTCTTATTCACCTTATTTTATGTTTTATTTCTTTATTTTACTTTTCTCTGGAAGTTTCCACGTTTCTTTGTGTATATCCTTTTGCTTATAGTGCGTGTTCATTATTTTCATTTTTTGCTCTTTGGCAAATGTTATTAATCTTAATCCATTCTCATCTCTCTTCATATTTACTTTCACCCCCTGTAATCTCTTTATATATCTTCTCTGCCTACCTTTACGTTCATATTGCCAATTAGTAGTTTAAAGATCTGTCTTAGAAATTTTTGAACAATTTGTTCTAATGTTTCATAAATTCCTTACATCTCATTTCTTTATTGTTATCATTTCGTATTTAGTTTTATTCTTATGTAGAATAACTTTTTTGATTGTGTTCTAAAAACTTCCTCTTCCAAAGTATCTTTTTTCAAAAAAGCTACACGAAATATCCTTTTTTCATGACCACTTGTAAACAGCGTATTATTATACTTTTATACATGTTTCCCCGCTTGTATGTCTGCAATCTTTGGAACACATACGCCAGGTGTAATATTGCTCCTTCTTCCCATATATCTAGAATATTCCAACTCCCCATCCGATTTTTTATGTATTATCTCACCATTGCTGTTCTGTTCCTTGTTGGTCTTGCTTATTTGTCCTAAATTTTTTTTGTTTTGCATACCCTAAATCTGTCCATTATTTTCGTCAACTTTAATACCAGCTTTATCTGCGATTATTCTTTTTTTTTTCGATGTGCGTATTATTTTTCTAAACTGTTCCCTTCCGGGGATCTGTCGTTTTCAATGTATTGTTTTCATTGTTCGTCTTCCTTCTCTTTATGTCTTTCACTATAAACGCTTCATTATTGATTAACAGTTTATTAAACATTATACTTGTCCTGTTTCTCTTCCTCCGATCCTCTTTAAGAATAGGTACCAGTACAGTTTTGCTAAATTCTTTATTTATCCAGACATCCGTCTTCTTAAGTTTTTTGGCATTTTCACATTTTCTTTAATTAAGTTGATAATAGGTCTTTTCATCCCTCATTGTAACAGGTTGTCTATATTTGAAGCCCCCATCAGGCAACACTATAACTTTTGACAGTAATGTCAAATCGACTAATGACATACTGCGTTTGAAGCGTCATTCTAAGCAGATTTTTAACATGGAACAGTACACGCCACGCAAACGCTCTAAAATTGTTAAAATTTATATTCAAGAAAACAAATCAATACGGTTACTGTTAATCAAGAACGTTATCGCGATATGATAACCAATTTTTTCATGCCAATTGTTCGTCGAAAGCGTATGAGGCACTACTGGTTTTAACAAGACGGCGCGCTACCACACATAAACCGCACTACAATGGATTTTTGAAGCAATTGTTTCCTGGCCGTTTGATGTCAAAGAATGGTGATTTTGATTGACCGCCAAGATCACCTGATTTAACGCCTCCAGACTTCTTTTTGTAAAGTTATTTGAAATAAAAGGTTTACGTCAACAAACCAAAGACCCTAGAAGAGTTAAAATCAACATCCGCCAAGAAATAGCCGCCATTCCGGTCGAAATGTTGAAGAAAACCATGGAAAATGCTGCAAAACGGCCACAATATGCCGTACAGGCTCAGGGCCGCCATTTACGTGATATCATATTCAAAAAGTGATTTCTTTGATTTATTTCAAAATAAAATGGGCGCTTCGAATATGGGTAACCCGTTAGTTTCCTAATCTTTTGTTTGTTTTATTTTGGTGTTCTTATCAATGTTTACGCTATTTTTGTAGTATTGCTATTTTCTCATTTTCCTTGCTCTTGTCCACCACTCCTTTTACAAGTATATTCTTGCTCCTATTTCTGTTCCAAGGCTATCTTGTCCCTTTCCTTGTTCTGCTGTCACGGATTTTAATTCTATATTTTCCTATTTCATTTCAAATACTAGCTCATCTAACTTCCTATTAATTAGCAACATATTCACTTCTATTTTTTTAACATTTCGCAAACTTTTAATGTCTGGTTACTCTTTTTGTTTTGTTTTATGTTTCACTATGTATTTACGCTCTTAATTTAGTGTTCTTTAACTCGTTTTATTATTTGCACCACTTCATCTACAACTCCGTTAGTTTAGTTGCCTATAGAAACGTTTACAACTGACCTTAAGTGTTATCATCCAAGTCGACCATACAGAGATAATAACCATATAATATACAATAAGAATATTACTTATGTTTATGTCCAATATGATTTATAGTTTTTAATTTAATCTAGATTAATTATTACTACTTCGTTTATATTATATTTAAATCACTATAACTATAATTCTAGTTATCTCTCACTTATGTAACATGTTAGAGTCAATATATGCTATTAAATGAAATAAAGGTGCAACCATTAGATTTACATCAAAAATTTACTTTGATCAATCAACTCTTGTGTGTCTCAACAGCTAGCAAGAAACTCTGATTTGTTTTGTTTTGATAATGACATAGACATAGTGATTTGTTATTTTCAAGATGCTCAGTAGCAATTTATTTCTTGTTCTTTCTTCTCCTTTTCATTTCTTTAATTTTGTTTGTCGGTTTTATACCTCATCTCTTTTAATAGTACTATTGTGTTATTTACACACATTACTATTAGTGAAATTAATTTAAATTTATATTTAACATAATTTTAATAATAATTAATTAAAAATAAGAAATTCTACTTAATGGAAGTAAACAACAATTCAAAATTAATCTTATATTGAATTAAAAATTTGAAGATTAAGAAATTAATAACGCGTGGGTCTTTTCCTCTGGAGTTTAAAACAATACTACATCTTCTTGGCATAGAAAGATTTTGTGTTCTATTGACAGACATGTTCTCTGGAAGTCCCACCATGTATGCTCAATGGGGAGTGAGGTTTGGAAATTGAACTGGTCACGGCAAAACCTCAACTCTTGTTTTATTTGGCCAATCAGTAACAACTTTGCCACATGTGAACGTTTCTTCAAGGGGTTGAACAACAGGTTCAAGAATATTCTGGATATGTTGATCAGCCCATATCATTACAGTACCACCCCGGTAGCCGTGCATCTCTTGGGCATGCTGTACCTTTGTTGCATTACCAGGCTGACACCAGACTCTTAATCTGCGAGTATATGGTTTTAATCCAAATCGCGACTCGTCAGAAAAAAATATAGTCGTCGACCATGGATCTTGAGTCCAGTTTAAGTGTTCGCGAGTCCAGTTCACGCGATGTTTTTGATTTTCCCTGGCTAATGGTGAAACCGTAAGGGGGACTGTCACGTTATGAACCGCCTGGAGACGCGATTTACACTCAGTAGCATATAGTAAATTGTGACGAACTTGAAAATTGATAAATAGCAGTAGTGGCACGTCTTCTTCCAAGACATTGTTCCGTGTAATTACGCTCTGAGTCAACTTGTCTTACTCCAACTTCCAAAATTCCAACTGTTTTTTAATTTCGTCAGGATACAAATGACGACGTCTATTTTTTTCATTCATGTTTGCTTTTAACGCAATTTATGCTTAAACTTATCAGTGAGTAATAATTTTTTGTGAAACAATGCTGAAATGGTGGGAAAAGTAACACATTAAAGTTAAAATTCAAAATATTTTAAGGTTTATTAATTAACTGTAATGGGGGTCTAGCACCGACGTCATTTCGGTGTGAAGGAAAACGCTACTATTGATTGAAGTGACTTTTGTCACCGGTGACAAAACTCGATCGAAAACGAGTGAGTTTTATCAAGCGCTTTATTTTAAGTGATATTTGACATTTGAAGCAAATTAAATCGAAATAAGAGATTAAGGCGGGTTGAAAGTAGTGATATAATAACATAATCAATTCAAAACAGTTAATGTTTCATATTTTGGGTTTACTTTTATCAAATATCCAACAGAATTTGAAAATAAAACCTTTTTTTTTGTGTTCTCGTCGATTGGTTATCTTAGTGCACTCAATAAACTGTTGAGTGTGAAATAAGTTGCATACGGCTTTGCGCAGAAAAACGAACGCCTGCAAACACTAGACAGAAGATTACTGCTTGTGCTTTGTGAAACTTGTTAGTTTTGTAAAACCTTGTGCAAACAATGAATGATCTAATGATGTTGAATTTAATTCACGATTTAGAAGATGAAGAAGAGCCACATCCTCGTCTTGTGAGGCACGGGGAACACTTGCAGGAATTGCCAGACAATCAGTTTATCAAACTGTTTCGGGTGTCCAAAGACTTATTTAATTTTATTGTGGATATTGTTGAACCTTATATGCGCCCAAAAAGAAGACCCAGTGATTTGTCCATTCATACTCGAGTAACTAATAACAAATAATTTTGTCTGTTCAATTTATGTGTTCAGACGTTACTTGTAGGGCGGATATTTGCAACCCTTGTATTGCAGCTGGTAACAATATTGCTGCAATATTTTCTACAACCTTGGTCAAGGATTGAAAATTACAAATCCCACTACCCATTTTATTTGCTTCCCTGAGTTATTCGCAGCGGCTTTTTCTTTGGTTCGGGCACATAAATCTTGCCATGTCTGTTGAATTCAAATAAAAGATTATTTTAAAGTGTTCGTTATTCTAATCAATATATCCTATATTTTTCAATGAAATGGGTCAGTGGCTTAAAGTATTAAAACTTGGGTATACATACTGACCAAATTAGACTTATTTTTGAAAAAATCGAATTTTTCGAAACAAATTTAAGGTTGTGTATGTTAACTGAGATAATGTTTTTTCCCTGACTCCATAAATAAATAATGTTAGCACAGATATTAACAACAAAAATCTTTCAAATGGAGTAGCAAATACAAACTCCACGTTCTCCAATCCTTTTGTGGCTCTATACTGCTATTTCAAGTTTCGAAATCATTTTGCCAAAAGGTTTCGCGGTCTTTTCTTGTAAACGTACTAGAAAATTTCCCCGAAATAAATTCCAGGTGATTTTGCAAGAATTCTATCAGAATTGATTTTTGTTCTTCAGTAATTTTCATTTTTATTTTTACTTATAAGCGACAGCTTGAATTTAAAACCAACTGACGTTTTCTGACACTGTTCCTAAGTAACAAGCACAAAGGTGCAATGTTGCCAGGTGAGTTTTGTCATCTCACGCTGTGTCAATAAAACCCCTTTCAAAGAATGAATGAGAAATTTCACTTGAGTTCTCACACTCAGTGACAAAACTCACCGAAGTCGGTGGTAGACTCCCTGGTTTGATGGATACTTTTGACTGACAGTTGTTTATAAGTTACCTAGCAACCAAATTCGACAACAAAAGATAATATAAACGGAAGTAAATCAAACAAATCAAATAAAAATTGATATCCTTAGATTATGTTGATGTGCGTAGTTTTCATTTTTTATTATTGTTTTTAAGTTAAGTTCTAATAAAGGTGTGGGTAATTCAACTTGTTGACCAATAAATAAATAAACTATTTATGTTAAAATAAATAATACTAACAACGTAATTTAAATTGATATTGTGAAAACTAGTAACATAATATTGTCTTATATGCAACAACATTTTCAATTGTTTGTTTATTCAATATTATGTTGCGCATGTTATTCGTTTAATGTAAACAAGTTGTTTACTGTGCACAATTAATTCAACTGTCAACACATCATTTAAATTCATTTATTGGATTATTATTATTTGATGATCGAGTGGAAATGTTCAAAGAAAAATCAAATATATTAGAATTTCAATAATTGATAGCTATAAAAAGAGCGTAACATGTCAAAAGTTTTTTGTGGGATGTTCATCGTTTTTAATCAAAATGAAAATAAGGTACTCGAGAGTACTTCATGGTCAACAAGATAAAAAAGTTTTAAAACCAAAATGTCTTCCGGGATTGGACGGTGTAAAAATGTTAACCGTAATTGCCAAAGTTTTGCCGCCTATGGTAGGAGGTTTATCGGGGCGAGAAACCTGAAACTAACAAATTAGTGTTTAAGGTAGACTACTAAAAATCAATTAATCAACATGTCAATCGTGATTTTAGATTCAAAGAAGTCTGAGTAATTAGGAAAATACCTCCGTATTATATAGAAGAGAAACGTCTTTAACTCGGTCCTGATTAATTCAAAATAGAAGAGGAGGCGGGGTTAACAAATGGAATCCACAAACGTGAAAGTTCGAAACCGAACTCGAGAATGAAGTTCTTGGGGCGGTTGCTATTGAAAAAGAGAGAAGATTTGGCAATCAAAGCGGAACTATCAAAATCTATCTTGTGACCAGTATCAAAATGATGCTCAGCCATACATCATGTACGTGTACTAATAGAGCGACCAGTTTCACTTATGTAAACTAAACAAAATGAACAAGGAATACGATATACACCCTCAAAAGAAGGCATAAGAAATTTATACTTAGAGGAAGGTAAAACTTGTGAGATTTTGTTAAAATAGGTATAATGGCATTTTTTTTTTAAAAACCTTGCTTATTCGATAAGTTGACGACAACAGAAATAAAGGGGATCCCATAGCAGCATCCAATACATGTTTGTAATAGTTATTGCGGAATTGAAAATAAGTGGGTAAAAGCCACTTTTGTATGAGCGGTATAACCCTCCATCTTTACCGTATTGAGATAATGTTTGTTCAATAATTGCAAGAGAATCTTTGACAAGAATCTTTGTAAACAATAATTTAACATCAAAAGTAACAAGAAGATTGTCATCATTTTTGATAGAAATTTGGTTAATTTGTAAGGGGGGTTAAATTGTACTAACAATAAGCCGAAAAGGTACACCTTGTTTGTAAATCTTAAGAAGCACGAACTGCGTGCCGGGATTTTCCCAAAAATGGTTCACAGATGCATTCAAAATGGGAAATGGTGTGAGGGCAGGAATGGTGGAACCGAGGTTTAAAAGACACGAGTCTCTCAGCAGAAGTCCATGCCATCCACATGGTGACAGAACATCTCCTCACCAAAAACCGATGCAAACAGCATCATGTCGGACAGTCAACCGGCATTAAAAGCACTACAAAGTAATAGATTGAGATCACACATGCTACACGAGTGCCATCAGGCCCTAAATCAACTGGCGGACAAGAACAAAGTTGAACTTGTCTGGGTACCAGGTCATGAGGGAATAGGAGGCAATGAGGAAGCAGATCAGCAAGCAAAGCTAGAGGCAGCAAAACCTTTTATAGGGCCATCTCCTATGTACGGCTTTAGCTAGAGGGATTATCAGGGAGTTATTACCAACTGGGCCAACAAACAAGTCAACAGAACCTGGAGAAATTCTAAGAAATTTCTTAACCCTAATTAAAAGAGGGAGAAGGAAGTGTTAAACTTACCCAAAAGAGAGTTAGAACTACTCTGTGGTATACTAACAGAACACATCTATTGCAGGTATCACTTGAAAAAGATGGGACTGGTGGATGATGATACATGCAGGTACTGTGGTGAAGAGGTGGAGCGCATGGACTACATCATTATGAAGTGCCCGGCCCTGTTCCTAAAGAGATACAAACACTTAGAACTCATCTTCATTTTGGAAGAAGGTCTACTAAAACTCCCGACTAAGAATCTGATAAAATTTGTCAAAGACATAGATCTTTCCTAGTCCAACTAGAGGGGGCACAAAGATCTAATCTGGTCGCAATGCAGGAGGTTTCTTCCATGACACTCAGCCCATTCCTAATAATAATAATAATAATAATAATAGGTGGACCATATAAACGAGTAGGTTTGAAAGTGGAAGGTACAAACCGTCGCTGGGTTACGAGAGGTAAATTAGATGATTTTATAATTTGAATAACTTCACGTTTAATCATAGGACTGAGGTCACGTGGTAAACGCATATAAGTTTCTTCTAATAACATAGAATTAAACTTATTTAAATAACGGGCCATATTCAGGATCACTGTAACCTTTCTGTATTCGCTGGAAGAATAGTAATGTCAGGGTTCTTTAGAAAGCTATTTAAAACTGTTTCTTTCTGTTCTAATCGAGAATTCTACAGCACACATGATTTCGAGTTGCAGAATATGGTTAAGTGCAATAGCATAATTTTAGATTTTGAAAGCATATATTGTTGTTTGAAATTCTGTTTGTCATTAGATAAATTGAAGTTGATAAACAGATAGTGAAGGTATCAGTAACTTCAGCTGCGCTAATTCGTTATATGGAAATGTATGCCAAAAGACGGCATTGCAAAATTATTAAAATAAACACCAGCCCTCGCGTAGATAGTGATAGTGAAGAAGACTGATAAAAATTTAGATTGTACATCGGTTACCTTAAAGTCAACGAGGTAACCAACAGGTCGCTTATCCAACGTTGCAAAGAATTTTCGGTAAACTTTTCTTTTTGTTGTCATTTATTTATTTGTATGGTACATTTTCATTATTGTATTGTGATGTAAGTGTTATGTATAGTGCCCCAGAAGATCTGTATAAACCTGTATAGTGTGGTGACGATATCGTGTGCAATTGTGGATTGGTTCGTCTTGGCAAAGAATTTATTTCAAGATTTAGGAAAACCACTAAAAACCTTAATATGCCAACCTTTACCCACTTTAGTATTTATATGTGATAATATTAATTAAGTGTGTAAACATTATTCACGGTTTCTATAAATGAATTGTCTCATCAAGAATGATGAAATAACTGACAGATGTTGACATTAGCATAAATTAATTCATTATCAGTTTAACTAGCAGATTTGCAGTTTTTAAATTTTCCAACACTCACCTGATGAGACAATTATTTATTGAAACCCTGTAGAAGGTAAATAAGAACATAAAATATAACAGCTACAGCCATTAAATGGCAACATATAATGGACCGGTCCAAGCGCCAGTCACGACAATGACGAAAAAAAATAGTAGCATAAAGAAATAGCCAACAAAAAGATATCATAGTAATCATTATTGAATACCATATTTTTATTGCTTTAAATACATCATATAAAACTTTAACTGATAATATCCTAAGGGCATGAAATATTTCCATAAAATTTTGGGAAGGTTCAAATTTCAGGATTTCAGTTCATGCTCGAGGGATATTCGGTAAGAAAGTTGTATACCAAAATCATTTGTCATATTAAAATTCGAGTGTCAGACGGGAGAAATTTTCTTTAAAAATTTTTATGTTGTCGTTAAATACCAGATTCTGATTGATGTTTCCTGATATAAAATTTTCATTAATCAACAAAGAAATTTTTGGTAATAATATTTAGGTTAAACTTTCTTTTCAATCTATTCGACATGCTCTTATCTGAAACAAATTTCAAAAAAGATTTGGAAACAATTTTTGCCATTGCGCATTTCCATTCAAGATTATTCTCAACAATTTCAGTAAATTAAATTATTAACAAAACTTAAAAATCATTCATTAGCCCCATTTAATAAATGCATTCCAATCACATTTATTTAAGTACCAGCAATTGGAAAAAACTAGAAAGCACTAGAAGACATTTTACGTCAAGATTAAACTAAACCACCAAAAAATATTCTTATAGTCCAGATCCGATAAAACCAACTTAGGCAAATTGTAGACCAATTATAGGTCATCTAGATTAATACAACCAAACAAGGTTTTTTAGTCAACGATTAAACCTAATTTCTGACGACCTTTATTTTAATTAATTACTTTGTATTAAATTTTACTGTTTAATTTTGATTGTGTTTAATTACGCGTACTTAATTGTGTTGTCTGAATAATTTAAAACAATACTTTGTATTACATAGTCATTTATTAAAATAAATTAATAAGATTGCTTGTAACTACATTACTTTTAATATCTATGCTGTATCTAATTGTTAATTGTTATGCCGATTATATTATGTGGTTTTAAAGTTTATCTTGAATTAAACCGAACGTAAAGTGGCGAATAAAAAACATGTAAGATAAATGTTACATTACTAAATACGTAACAAATATGCAACACGATTTCGTAAATGAAATAAAACAATATTGGTGGAATTGAAACACCACTAAATGGCTTAGCAATTAATTAATGAATTTTTGAATTCTGGAAATTTATTAAAATTAAAAATATTTGTTTACATTAATTCTAATATGCTTGAAAAAAATGTTCCATATTACAGATGAATTCTTTAAATGACAAAGAACGTTTATGGTTAAAAATTATATCAATTAACTTCTTTAAGCAGTTTAAGTACGCCAAAATGATAGACTACTTTTTGTAGAGTATAAAATTCTTTATAAAATTAAGGGACGGGACATCATTATTTTGAATGACTTAGGCCCCATATGCCCTCGAAGTTGCGACTGGAATTGACGATTTTACGTCGGGTTGGTGAATTGAAAGAATTGTATGCATCATTAAAAAATCAAACAATCTGTGATGCTACATTCCAAAAATTGTGAACAAATTTACCAATTATCTGAAGGGTTTAAACAAATTTGTGCCTAAAAAACAGATACATTTTTAATTTTGGAAGAGAAGAACGGATCCATGTTTTAAGTGTTGGTAAGTAATTTGAGAAAATTGAAAAACTTTTTTCAAAGATATTATTTGCACGACTTTTCAATTTTATCAAATATTAATTTATTTTTTCTTTTTGCAATAGTCGAAATTAAAACGAAATTTTGTTTACACTACCGGAAATTTTTGAAAATTGTACTTTTACAAAGGGTCGTTGTGACACTTGTTTGTCAATGTATTATTATACTATTTACATAAACCTATATTCCAACTGCTGTATCGACATTGTTTTTAAATAAGAACGGGCTTAAGACATCTCCTTGTCTTAATTTATCCATATTTCTTATGTTTTTATAAATAATATTTAAGGCTAATGTTATCTTTCTCCGTTTCAGACTGTGTCATATCTTTATTAAATAAAAAAAAATATTTCTTCTTGGTTCATTAGGAACAAATAGTGTTGCACTCATACTCTTTCTTGAACCACAATGGGCACTTTTCAATTGTTTTCTGTTTTTACTTTCAATTTCCTTACCAGAACTTTTTCAAACCTTTAACTAACTTCTATTTTTTTCTATTGTTAAAATGACCTCAAAATATTCTGTCAGTTATTTTATTATTATTTTTTTTACTATTCTTTAATTTTGGTTTTGAAAGTTGGAGAAAAAGAAATCAATTATTTTATGTAAACTTCAAGACTTTATTTTATTAAACATGTTTTGGATAGATTTTGTTCACATATGCACCGTTCTGTTGTATTATTTGTTGCTCTCGCATTGAAATCTTTGTTACAATTTGTGGAAAACTTTAATAAGAGATTTCCACAATCTTCTCTTCATCCCAACTTCGTATCATTAAGGAATCTTTTCAAAGCAAGAAAGAGATTATAATCGTTTGGTACCGGGTCCGTCCACACTATATGGTGAATGCATCAAAACTTGCCAACCAAGTTCCAAGACTTTTGGGAGAGTCACTATACACGTGTGTGGACTGGTTCGTTCTGATGGTACACAACACCCTTCTGTTGCCCAATTCTGGACGCCTTTGGTCATTAACTTGTTTGATCACATGGAAGCAACACATAATAAATAATTTTATCCAGTCCTACCAAATTCATTGTAGAATCGTTGTTGTACTACCGTTTGACCACGATGATTTTTGCAAATGTTGTCCTATGTGATTCATTTCACATCCGATTAAGAAACGTGCTTGATTTGTGCAAAGCGCTTTTTACATCAAGAAAACCTCATAGGAATTAACAAAACCAAAATTGCATGTAATTGGCTGTTGTAGCATCTGATGTCGCTGGGTGGTGTCGGTATCCAGGCTATAATAAACACCGGCTCAGGAGTGAGCTCGTCCGAGTCCGGGTTGTAATGGAACTTTGGAGTAGAATGGTTAAATATCCTAGTACAGATTCCTCGAGGTGGAGGGATAAATTAAAACCACTACCCTGGTTTTAATTAGCCGATGTTTTGCCCAAGTTCCGCCTGAGTTTTATCAATTTAACAAGACTTGATAAAGCTCACGTAGGACTAAACGAAACATCGGCTGATTAAAACAAAAGTAATATTTCTTAATTTATCCCCCCCACTTCCACAAATCCGTATGAGGAAATTTATCCATTCTACCCTAAAGCCCGATCTCACTCCTGAGCCGGTGTTTTTATAGCCCGGACACCGACACCACCCAGAAACATCAAACGCTTTCACCGTTAAAAAATTTATTGATACGCCTATAAAAATTTTGTGTTTGCCTGTGTTATCAAGAATTTTGCTGCGAAACGTCATGCGCACGAGGCCATCGTTTATTGAATCATATTCCGTCGTAGAAGTTAACACATGTTTGATAAAGTTCTTTTATTTGTTTTATTTATTTATTCGTATGGTACATTTTAAAGTTCTTAAATCTTTTTAATTAAATAAAAGGGTAAGCATTTGTACATTTTGTAGAATTTATTGTAATTTCGTTCAATCCTTAATAGATTTAAGGTTGGGTTATCGAAAATCGTAATGGATCGATAACACATACATATTTTGTTGGTCATACATCAATTAGTCCATGACCAGTTCGTATACAAGAAAATGGCGCCAGGAATTCGATGTATCAATAAATTATCGTATTTGAAAATTTTGTTTGAATTGGATGCAACCCAATGCAGATATTGAGTAGTAGAAATAAAAAGTTGTCCTTACCGCTACGTATTGTTTGTTATAGTTGTTGTATTGGACGAATTCAAATCTGGGTTGGTGTGAAAATTGGTATTCATTAGAGGAATTATCAAATCACCTTTCGTTATATTGTTGATTGCATAATTTTGACGATATTACATTTTCGTCGTTGTTCCATTAGCGTTTTGTAGAGTGTAATTAATTTTGGCTACACTTTCAATTTGCGTTTTGTTATGTTGTTTGATTTTAACATTTTTTCATGAATGGCGATTTATCGATGATAAGCGTTTTCGTTTAATTAATTTTTTTCGCTGTGAAGCAATGCATTGAAAATTGAAGACACGGATAAAATTTGCTTTGATTGTTGAATCTAAATTGCTAACGTAACTTATTGTAAATAGGTTAGTATATAAGAGGAGAAAAGACAGGTCTGATCTTTACAACATGTAAATAAAAACCGCTCAAACAATTACTAAAGTTTCAGTTATGACCCCTCGTAAAAGCCTCTGTTCTTACAAAGTAGTTATTTGTTATTTGTAATAAAATTGATAATTTTAATTAATCAAACCGATATTTTATGTGTTAAATAATTTCAATGTTATTAAAACTTTTTGACCTTTGACCTCCGAAGTGGTGAGTTCAAATCTTTAAAAAGGTTTCAAAAACTGGGTGACCCGGCCCCCCCCCCCCCCACAAAAAAAAAAAAAAAAAAAACCATTTTAAACAACTAATAAAAAAGTTTTTTTTTTTTTTTCCTCCCAAAAAACTACATAATTTTAAAAAAATAACCTACCCCTTAACCCCCAAAGTGGTTCAAATCTTGAAAATCAAGCAAATATAAACACATTCTAATTGTAACGGTTGTGGTTTACAAAAAAAGAAAAGCGACGGCTCTAGAAGAACAACTTAAAAAAAACAACCAAAGGAAATTCGGCTAGATGTAGCGCACTAAGTTCGTGGAGGATAAAGTATTTGTAATAGTTAGAGCAGCAGCATCCGGTTTCGTCGTAGAATAAGGGGTCCTTAAAGAATTCTAAAAAATTAGACTGCTGTCTAACAAGGCGCCACCTGCTGAGTAAAAAAAAAAGAAATAAAACCGACCCAACAAGAGATCAACAGGTTTTACTTAAAGCCTAATACGCTAAATCGAACACAAACAAAACAAAAGACAGACAATTTAATAAAACAACAAACAAATCTTAAAGTACTAGGAGAATGTGACAGAAATAGAGAGACTGTCGCATATAGTTACGTGCGTTAGCAGCAGCCTCGCTTAGCAATAAATAATGCTCGCAATTAATGTGTCGGATTTCAGGTAAGCTTTAGTTACACCCTAGTTAAAGTTAGCAATCCAATTGAGGATTGGCTACTAAGAAGGCTCTGCGTACACATATCACTTACACAAGGCGATTTTAACTAAACTTAAACTAGGATTAAAGGAGTGAGTACCTCCCGCAAACCCAAAAAGCCTTTTGTTTTTGCGTCAACCGCTCTAAGTAAAGCGCCCGAGCCCGTATTGAGCTGGTTAAAAAACGTTCGGTTGTGGAGCGTACACCGAATAAAAATTTACTTAAATATTAGAGATCAAGCCGTTCTATGTCATATGTAAGCTTCATACGCATTATCACTGAATAGTTGTTAAATAATTAAAACTTAGTGTATCTGTAGGGTGCAGTTCCGAGAATGAAGGTTTTCTGCTAGCGACGGTATCGACAGTTTGGGAAGTTAAGTAACCCCAGGATTCCTCTTAGGGGAAGTGTGCGAAGAAGAACGGAAAGCGATAGGCTCCTCGATAAAGTTATGAAGCATAACTAACCCCTGCATAAGTAGTATTCACCGGTTGTCTGCAGCTTAACTAATGTAAAACCGTGGTGTTGTCTTTAATTGATAGGGAAGGTTCTTAATCAGCCACTTCAGCACCCTCAGGAGTTATCCAGGTATAACACACAACGAGAACATAAGGTCAACGCAACGTGCTAAAAGCATACGTTAGAATTAATACAAACAGGAAAGAAAAGAAAGCAAAGTGTACTCACGGTGAATTTAGCCGGATTTAAACTTAAACACCAATTTGAATTGGAAATCTTGAATTACACTAATAATTTTGTGGAAATTTTAACTTTAAGATGTACGCTAAATAACCCGTACCGTACGGAAAGAAAAAGAAGATGTCCGCTGTTCGTCTAGAAATCTTAGTCGGATTTATATTTTCTACCAATAGAAAATTAGCAAAATGCGCGCCAAATACGACTTTCGTTGTAACATATTACTCACGACACACGTTTTAAGACGGCTTTCGACATACGTCCTACTTTCAAAAAATAAAACCGTAACACAATACTCTTATATCACTTATTCTAAGCCCATTCTTTGGTTTGAATGGGCGTAAGACTAGTGTAATATAAACACAAGAAAGTGAAAATGAAGAACGTGGGATTAAATTTAAAAATAACAATTCTATAAAAAATCTTTTAGTTGGTCATCTTATCAATAACAGTTCTCACTCAAACGGAATTGAACCGTGTCAAAATGGTAACAGTAGTTGCTAACGTTTAGCCACATACATATCATGTTTCTCTATTTTTTTGTCCTGATGACGCCCCTTACAATGGCAACTACGGTTACCATTTCGACACGGTCCAATCCAATCCAATCCTGCAGAAACCTCAATTTTTACACTTCTCACTCAGTTGATAAACTAGTTTGTTCTACAAGTTAATTATCTAAAAATAAGGTTTTGTTGTTATTGCTTCACTTTAAAGCATCTGTTTTTTGTTTACGTATTTACCTTAATTCCAAACTCTTACAAAAATAGACAAAACGTTAGCAACTACTGTTAGTCGTCCGCCTCCTCCCTCTCCTAAGTCTTCAGCCTTCTTACTGGTTTGTCGCAGCTCTCCATACATGTCGCTCTTTTGCCTTAGCCTTCATTTCTATATAACTCCCACTCCTCTAGTCTGTTATTAATTGGTTTATGTACTTAAGTCGTGGTCTACCAATTGGGCTTTTACTGGCAATTTTTCCTTCAATTATTATCTTTAGCAGTCCTTGCTCTCTTAGCATGTGGCCTGTAGTGTTTAGTTTATGTTTTCTTATAATATTTCAAAATTTTTCTTATTTTCCTTAGAACTTTATATCTATATTCCTGTATTACATTTTATTTCAATACCTAATAATAATAATGCAATTAACACATTATATACAGTAATAATAAGTATGTACCTAATGACAACTAACTTGTTTCCGTAAAGAAATTTAGTCTAGACTTAAATCAGACGATGTTATGTAACAGTTAAGCTCGACATTTGATAAAAAATCAAAAGTTAAATAAAAGTAATACTTGCCTAAAAACTTGTCAGATATACATACTCAGTTCCTAAAAAAATGTACACTATAACTGTTTCTTAATTTTGATGTCACCCTTTCTATGTAAACACAACCAAAAACGTTATTTATTATTTATTTAAGACTACCTTGAATCAACATAATTTCACATGCTGATAAACTAGTTCTTGAAAATGAGGTACGGTCTCAATATGATGCAATTATTTTGATATGGTTTTATTTGTTACAGAACAACTCTAGCTACAAATGAAGTTATTTTTCGAGGACAAAGTAAGGATTCGTTACATGAAGATGATTACAATCCTTTTGACCACAGAGATGTCGAACATCCAACATCGTGAGTGCACCGAACATCTTTTTTCTAAATAAATAATTATTTTCTTATGTTACAGGACAATTGGGTCGTTAATACATATATTAAAAAGTTCTTTAGGAACAGGAATTTTAGCCATGCCGAATGCGTTTAAGAACGCTGGTTTATTGTTCGGATTTATAGCTACAATTGCTGTAGGGTACTTGTGTACCTATTGTATTCACATATTAGTAAGTAGAAATATCTAATAAATACCATTCAATTAGCAATAATACGAAAAAATGTTTTTGAATTAGTTTACAACCTTGAAGTGACACGCTAATAGGTAGTCACACTAAAGGACCTATTAATTATTATATTTTGACAATTAAACCACTGTGTAGTTATTCAGATAAATTTTAGATAAGAGCATCAGTAGACAACACTTACTTTAGTATATAAAAATGCAAATAAATGAAAAACAAAGTCCATTTGTAATTTGACTATTAAATACAGAAAAATATTACAAAAATAGTTACATATTCTTGTAATGTTTATTGTAGGATATTTTTCCAAAACATCAGTTCGAAGTTATTAGTCGACAGTTAAGTTGATATAAATTAAACGTGCAATAGTTGAGATAAGAATCGTAACACATGTATAGATTGGAAAATTTCATTCCAGAATTTATTTGTACAGCTTGTCACTATTACTTTCTGATGTTTAAGTAAATGTTTTAATGTTGCCATTTTTGAAATTATTAAATATTTTCATCTTAGAATAAAACTCTTAATAAGCAAAAAGTTAACAGGGCAAGCAAAAGAAATTTTTTGATAATCAGTTTAACACGATCGTGCACAAATCCACAAAAAAGTCTAATTACACGCTAGTAACTAATTTACCGTCAACCAACAACTCATTGTTTCTGTTGTTATGAATTAAGTCAAATTTGAAATAGTTATTGGAGCTCGATTGCACACAATTACGTTTTTATTACCCTTTATCGTCTTTTTTTTTTCTCTTCTTTATTTATTAAGTTTATATTTTTTCAAATACAAATTTATCCGTAATTTAAATTAATTTGTTCGTTATCGAGTACATACACATCGTGGAAACTTTAACTGGAATAAAATTAATCCATCGAATAGAAAAAAGCTTTGTCTAAGTATCTACGAACGATTACAGCATAATGGGGTACAGGCCCATCGTGCCGTGTTGATACCACATTCGTTCATCAGGTATATTCGGATCTATGATTTTGGTAATAAAATGGCTAACGATTGCATGAGATTGTCTTGAAACAACGTAAGATATGTTGCTCCATCAAGATTACCATCCAAGAGTACTGGTTCTACAATCTGATCACCTATTACTCCAGCCCATACTATAATTTTTTTGCTGGAACTGAGTATGAGTTTCTTACATCCAATGAGGGTTATGGTCAATCCAAATTTTGACGATTGACTTCACCATGTGAGGTAAAAATTTTTTGGTCATCATTCTCCTTTAATTTTTGGACTTTTTGCATCTTGTAAGGTAATTTTTAGAACAGTACTATAACTGTACTCGTTTGCTACGGGCCATTTGCTTGGCTGGAGCGGATTTTCTTAAAGATTTTAACCCAGTACGTTCTTCAATAGTAAGTTGTCGCTCTCTGGTCACAACCTTGGAATGACGCAAATTGTATTGTGTCTCAATTTTGCTTACACTACCTTGGCGAATGAATGGTACATCGGGATGCTGTTTTCGAAATTACTGAGCAACTCAAACTGATTTCGTCTTCTGTAACCATAACTGATCATCATCCGAATCTCGATACGAAGATTTTCGGTTAAATAAAGTATTTTATAAACTTTAACAAACGTATATGGCTGATTTGGTGACTTACGTGACCTGTTTCCAGATGTTTTGCAAAAATTGCCTTTATCAAAGTTTATTTTTATTTCTAGTTAAAGTTTCCACACAGGTGTTGTGATTTTTTCATTTTTCCTAATTTTGCAATAATCTAATAGTAAAAGTATTTTTTAATTTTTCGGGCCTACTGTTCCATTTCTCTTTCCATAGTAGATACTCTTATCCGGATAATTATGAATATTAAAAATCGATCCAACTTAATAAATTGGATGTATTTTATCACCGAACAGCACTTTAATTTTTTGTGTATATTGATATAATACGCCTTCACCTTGGAGCCAAATGCAATTTTGAAACATTAATTATATTCATTAATTATTTATGTATGTATGTATTGAATTTATAATTATTTCTTAGCATTTTTTTTATTATTTATCTTCTCATAATCACACCAAGTCTAAAATAAAATATTATAAATAAAATTCGTGGGCAGGTAATTGCCAAGAGCGTGCACAAAGTATTTTGGAAGAATTACCATTAACATGGTTTGATTGATGTCATAGACATTCATTGACTAACATCCAAGTTTAATAATAATTTTTGAAATTTTGTTTGTTTTTGTGTTGCTTTTCACAACTCCATTATTAATGTGTATTATGAGGTCATTGACACAAATTTTGTTGATTTACTTTTTGTCTGTTCATGTTTTTACTTTCTTAAAAATGTTATTTTTTTTTGTTTGAACAAAAGGTCAATATTAGGTTATTTCTTCATTTTTATTCATTAATATGTGACGGTTTTTCTCGCACCTTTCTCTTATTTAATTTCGGTTTGTGGATATAGTAAGCGCCTTGTAGTCGACAACTCACATTACATGGTTATAGAGAATGTAGAGGAAGTCGTTGCCGCTCATACTTTTCTTTTCCGTTACGAAAAAAAATCTGTACAATGTCCTTTTACTTCAGATTTAGGTCGGGGTGACAAATATAAATGAAGGTAAGTGTCCTATTAATACATCAACATCTAAACATCATCCGTAAGTATTATTTCTTCACTTTTATTTGTTTTAAATAAATAAATTTCTTCACTAACCATATGGGAGCGTTATCTTCCTCGCCATTTTCTCTACCGTTAGAAGTTTCACCTGGAATTTTTCTATTGGAATTATCTTGTTCTACCATTCGAGGGGGCAATATCATATGTCTGCCGGTAAACAGGGGCGCTTCCTTAAGAGGATGGTTTGCCAATACACGGTGTTTAAACATCGGCTTCGATCTGAGAGTCTCTGTTAGGTTTTAACCCTAACCTTCAATATGGTATTTCTTACCATCAAAATCAATCAGCAACGAATCTGACAGGTGTACGAACCCTGGATTTTGATGGACTTCCACAAGGTGAGAAATACCAGATTGTAGGTCAGGGCTAAAGACTAACGGAGATCATGTTTTAACGAAACGCTCCCGCTTACAGGAAGATATATTTTGAACTTTCGTAAAAGGAAAGAAAGGTGTGAATAGTAACTACCTTCCCTACATTTTATCACTATGTAATGTGAGTTGTCGACTACAAGGAGAGAGAAAAACCGTCAAAATTTCCATCCAGCAAAACTGTACAGCTCGACAAGGGTTAACAACACACTTTGTGCCAGAACTTCAGAAAAGAAAAAACAAAAGTGAACCAAAGGAATTATCGGAAACTAGGGTTCTAACAAAAAAAGTCGCTAAATATCGGTTCTCCAAATAGTCAGTAAAACTACTAAATTATTAGGTATAGTCAGACAATGACCAACACACAAACCAGAAATAGAAAAGAGAGTAAACAAGAAACAGGAAACAGGCCAAAGTTAAGGATCTAAAGAACCCTAAAACCAAAATGACTCCTAACTTTAAAAGCACATCCCTCCTGACTATAACCCTAATGTAAAAGAGACCCAGACATATCATTGAACTCGTACTAATTTACGATAAATGCTGGAGGTCAAGCTCACACGTAATACTTTTCGTTTTGTTGATTTTAATCTTAATCTGACGATTCTCTACCTTTTTTTAATTGCCACTGACTCCTTTGTTCAAATGAAAGCAAAGAATAAACAAACCACTAACGATAATAAAATACACTTTATCATTTTCTAACTTCATTTAATTGATTCATTTAAATTATTATTATTAAATGGTGTTTTAAAAACTTTTCAGACAACAATTTATTTATATTTAAATCTTGTTTGGAAAGCGATCTTTTTCTAGATTTTCTAGAGGGTTGTTCGTCAGTCGATCCCCGATGTACATCCTTACCAGAGGCGTCCAGTTTTAAGTTAATCGACAAAATTCTGGAAAAATCTTTTATCGACCCATAGAAAAGAATTGTTGTTTTTTCGCGTTTAGATCGCGAGTTGAATAATCGCAGCCAGGATCATATTACACTATTAAAAGTTTATTTATTTTAACACGTGCAGCTATTATAATTCTGACAACCTTTACTATTAATATTAGGTACACGTTATAATTTATATGACCTTGCATTAAATGACAACTCATAACTGAATTCACAAACCACACGAATACCCTTTTATAAAAGCTGGAAGTTTCGATCGCTTTGGAAACGCTGATCATTCTTACTCATTCTCGTAACTCCAGTGCTGTCAAATTATCTGTGCAAGTATACGCACCAAGTTAAAAATATTCTGTAAAAACAAAAAAATATATAATAAAAAAAATTCTACAGCTTGTATATGTCCACATAATATCAAAATGCGTTCGCCATACAAAAGCTTCTAAGATTGTGGATATAGATCGAAGACCCTCAAAACGAATGAAGTATCATTTGGGGGTGGTAGTAGTTTTTCTGATTAACGTAACTCTTAGTTTTACTCTGTAAGCAAATTGCAAAAAACTATTCAAATAAACCAACATAAAGTCTTTCGATTCACATCTGCCAGTTATACCAGAAAAAATGCCCTTCCATTGCTTTTTGCATTTTCTGGAGTTCCGCGTTAAGTAACGGAGAGTTTTTTTTTTATTGCAGGTGAAGGCCTCCCATGTGATATGTAAAAAATCAAAAATACCGTCCTTAGGATTAGCAGAGACTTGCGGTAGTGCATTCAATTATGGACCAAAAAGATTAAGAAAATATTCGGATACTGTTAAGTAAGTAACACAAAAACATTAGAAGTTAATGCATGAAACTAAATATTTCCACCTATATTAGGATCATTCAATTTTTTATTTAAACATAAAGTTGTATGTGTTAATAGACACGTAGCTCGCTAAATAACTTCATCGTTACCTGTTTTTCCGCCAGTTGAGAAATTTAATCGAGCACGGCTTCTCTACGCCTCCCTGTTTTCGGTACTTCTTTTCGCTTACCTCTCTCACTTCTTCTGTTTTCCTTTTTCTTTCAGTCCGTCTTTTATTATTTCTTTTTTAAGAAATACCCAATCCAATTACTTTTTTTTATAATCCTGCTTCAAATTTGTTTTTTCCAATTCCTTTTAACATTTCTTAATTTATTACCTCAGCTAACCACGTCACAACTTATCATCCATGGCCACATTTCAAACGTGCTCAAATTCTTTGATCCTTTTTTCTAAGGTCCAGGTTTTCTAAGGCCATACAGGCTGTTCTAAATTAAGTGCGCACCATTGGTAACTTTGTTATTCGTGGAGATACAAAGTCAGTTAAATTAGCAAAGTAGTAGCTTTTTTTTGCTGGTTACGATGTCAAAAAACAATTGTATGTAGCGTTTAATAGAAAATGAGGAAAATGTTTTTTTTTAATAAAACATAATGTACATTTCTTACTGTAACAATCGCAAATCACCCACAAAACAAAAAAGGTCATATGCAATATTGGCCTAAAATTGAAAATAAGCGAATTATCAGCATATTTTCTTTTAGACTAGTTGGTAGTGTATGGCTGCAACATAAGATTCAATTTTACATTTTTAGCTTCAAATTAGTTTCAATGCCTTCAAAATGCACTTAAAATGCGAGATATGCCAACATATTTACTTCACTTCTTCAATTTTAAAATATTTGTTTTGTATGCTTGATTACGTTTAAGATACATTTGGCCATATTGTTTTAGTGTTTAGAGACTATTTTTTCTTGACACGAGATATGTATCTGATAGGTTTTTTTATTTTAGACTAGTAGGCTATGTATGCCTAATATTATTAATAATAATAATAATAATAAACGTCTTTATTCATCTCAAGGCGAAGTTCAGCTTAGTGGCAAAAATAACCACTATCTGATCTATCACTTAAACCTTGATTTAAAAGAGATAATGAACAAATTAACATTATATTCTACTTATACATATTATACTACAAAAAAAAATTGATTTCAGTTTACAATAATAAAAAAAGGAATATTACATTATGACGGAAGAAAAAATTTTAGACATATTTTTTTGCCTAAAATTAAATTCACTTCTAAGATGAAAAACTTCATTTCATGTGTCATTTTAAGTCAAGTGCGTAAAAAGCAAATTAATAAATTAACTTATGTGAATGTGAATTTAAATTTTAAGTTATTTTTATTGCTTAAACGAATTCCTTATTTTTCCGGAAACGTCAGTTCAGTTAGTTAAGTTATTAAGATTTTAAAATGCCATTCACTCATTTAGAAAAATGCGACATGCTAGAAACATACCTTGTGTCGAGAAAAATAGTCTCCAAGCATTGGAACGATATGGCCAACTGTATCCTGAACGTAATCAACCAGACAGAAGATATTTTCTAAAATTGTACAAAAACTTTAGAAGTAATGAAAGAATTTTGTGAAAACTAGAACTCAAAAACAATTTATTATAAATGAAGAAGTAGAAGTAAATGTGCTGGCATATTTCGAAGCGTACAAAAATAATTCAACCAGAGATTTGGCAAAAGACAGTGGTATAAAATTATGTATCATTTGGAGAATTTTGAAAAAGTATAAATTTATACCCTTTGAATACCGACCGGTACAAACATTATTACCTGGTGATACTGAAAGAAGTCTAGTCTTTTGCCAATGGGTTGTAGATATGTAAAGGCAAAATTTGAACTTTTAAGATGCATTTTGTGGAGCGATAGCTAATTTTTCAAACAGAGGAATGTTTAATTCCAAAAACATGCACTATTGGTCTAAGAAAATGTATTTATTGTTCATCCTAGAAATCCTCAAATACAATCTAGTATCAATGTGTGGTGCGGTCTAATAGGCAGCCAAATAATTCACGGCCAACTAGTCTCAAAGAAAATTATGCTGATAATTCGCTTATTTTCAATTTTAGGCCAATATTGCGTATGACCTTTTTTGTTCTGTGGGTGATTTGCGATTGTTACAGTAAAAATGTACAGAATGTTGCATTAAAAAAAAACATTTTCCTCATTTTCTCTTAAACGCTACATTCAATTGTTTTTTTGATTTCATCATCATAAAAAGGGGAAAAAAAGTTACCAGTTTGCTAATTTAACTGACTTTGTATTCTACGAATAACAAAGTTACCAATGGTGCGCACTTATTTTAGAACAGCATGTATACCGGGCAGAACTTCAAAAATAAGTCTCTTTTTCAACTTTTTATGTAACCGTCCACAAACGACCTTTTTCTTTCTATTAATGATTTAGGTGCATTTTATGTTATCAGTTTTGGAGCTATTCAAATATTTAAACAATTCCACTTCCTCTCTAGTTTCTACAATCTTTTCCGATATTTAATATTTCTCCCTTTCCAGCTGTCATCATATATATTTAATCTTAATCTTACTAACTTGGTTCAATATCCATTATGTTTTATGTTCAGTTTATTTAACGTAACAGATACAGAAAACTTGTTTTTGTAAAAGTGAACAATGGAATT
Organism: Abscondita cerata; assembly: GCA_030710515.1. NCBI lineage: Eukaryota > Metazoa > Arthropoda > Insecta > Coleoptera > Lampyridae > Abscondita > Abscondita cerata. Next base: position 42,382 of record JALBCR010004459.1, on the reverse strand, counting down.
GCCTTTTTAATAACAATAATATTACAAAATTAGATGTTTTAGTTTTGTTATTGTGTCGTTTTTTCCCGGACTAACGACATTTACCTTTAATTTTTAACTTAAACAAGTATCGTGAGTTGAATATACTTTTACATGATAATTTATTTAATCGTACATTTCTATCAATACTTGATTATTTTCTTTGTATCAATAACCTGTAAACTGCTTAAAAATATTTTATTTTTTTGTGGTTTTGTAATACAGGTACTTATCGATTATTTTATTGCATTATCTTACTAAATGTAGATATATATTTAAGTTATTGGTGGTTAAAGATGTTTGATGAGAAGTTTAAAGAAGCACACCCATTCTTATCTTATATTTAAAAAAAAATGTTTTGAGCAGAACTCCAAATCGCTCGAATACTAACAAACGTGTACGGCGATATAAAACATTTTACTCAAAAAATAAAATAAATTTTAACAGCGTCGCAACTTGCAACTTAATAATTTTGATAGAAAAAATAAAAAAAATTAAATTACAAACAACTTTATTTAAATCAAAAATGTGTAAGATAAATATTTCAAAAATTTGAAAATTTGTGTAGGTCAACTTTTGGCTCGATAGAATCTAATCAAATCTGCGGTAATATAAATAAAACCCCTAAAAATTTGATGAGTTGTTTTTGATATCTTGTGTAACGAACGGGCGCCCGACCGGCCATCGAACAGAACTTTTTACTTCATTATAACATACTATGTCTAATTCATCGAATGAAGTAAAAAAATGGGTGTTAATGTTTTTGCTTTGGAAACCTTCCCATAACTCCCTATCTTACTTATAAGATGTGGAGTATACGAAGTTAAGGATGGAGATAAAAGTGTTTGAGTTGAGTCACTAGATCAATCAATCTTGAATAACAAAATTACACATATGACGTAAACTTAACTAATGACAACATAAACTGATTAACAAGCTCTGATCTACACTGTTTGGAATCAAAGTTTACACATTCAGATCCTTGAGAATTTTAATTTAAATAGAACAGAAATAACTTAATTGTTTTTGTTGCGTATTATTGTACCAATTATTATCTATCCATGTTGCGTCAATGAAATTCATTCCCATAAACTTCTATTTAGTAAAGAACATCATCCTGCTTTAAACTTTGAAATTACTTAACTAATTTATTGGTTTTGTAGAACTCCCCAGTGCAAACATCTATATTTTTTTATTTTTTCCACAACTAATTTATCTAAGGAGTTCCTCAAGATTCTTACCTAGGCCAGGTTTTGTATGGTATTGGATTTTAAACTCAACATTGTCATTTTTTCGATGACTTGTAAACTTGCTAAATATTAATCTAAATAAGTACAAACCTGATATGTCACAAGAAGAAACATTCTTCTGAATACGGATTTCATGGCTAATAGAAGATCTTTGGCAGGTTCATACTATAACTCATCAACTATAAATTTTAAGAACTTTATAGTTTAGAATAATTGACTTAAAAGTATCTTATTTCAACTAGTGTTATCTAGATCTTGGTTTAAAGGCCGTCGTTGATTGTAATATCTTCCTAACATTTCACTAAAGCGAGTAGTTAGTTTCTTTCAGAAGTTCTCCCATCTTAGACGATACATGTATACTTATGAGTTTAGCTTTGCAGGTTCTATTTATGCTGGTTCAAGGAGCGGGAGGACGGGGGGGTAACATTGCGCCGGTTTTTTGTAAGAAACCGTTGGGGTATTTTTGAGGATTGGATTCCAGATGGGCTTCTTCCTTTCTGTTGAAGTTGTTTAGATATATGTGTAATGGTTGATTGGATAGAATTTGTAAATTATCGTATTTAATTGACAATTATTACAAAAATTGAGTAAATGTGTATCATTATTTTGTTTTGAATTATAAGATTCGTTCAATACTATAAACTTTGTGCATTCCTACTGACAATTTTTTTCATTTTTAGAACCATCGTAGATGTTGCGTTAGTGACAACGTACTTTATGGGATTGTGCGTATATGTAGTATTTATTTCGGAATCCGTCAAACAGGTGAGACATAATAAAAAAAATAACGTGTACTTAATTTTTACATTTCTTACAGTTGGTTCTGCATTGGTGGCCTGACGTAGCGTTTAGCACACGATTATATATGGCGCTTGTAATGTTACCTTTACTTATATCTGCACAAGTTCGACAATTAAAATATTTAGTGCCATTCTCGTTTTTTGCAAATCTGTTCTTAGTGATCTCATTTGGTATTACTCTGTATTATGTATTTATGGATATTCCTGATCCGAGCACAAGACCTTTATTTTCCAAAATTAGTCAATTACCGTCGTTCTTTAGTATAGTGATATTTGCAATGGAAGGTGTTGGTGTTATAATGCCTGTAGAAAATTCTATGAAGCACCCCGAACGATTTCTGGGTTGGTGTGGAATTTTAAATATTGCAATGGGAACGGTGGTTTTGATATACGCCACAATTGGATTTTTTGGGTTTTTAAAATACGGCGAAGAAACTTACGCTACAATAACTGTTAATTTGCCAGTTGAGGAATTGTAAGTACACGATGTTGTTTTTAATTTCTTAATAACAGAATTTCGTTCTTTCTAGACCTGCACAATGCGTTAAATTACTAATTGTTCTGTCAGTCTTTTTGACGTACAATCTACAAATGTATGTTCCTTTAGACATAATATGGAGGAAAGTCTTATCACCTAAAGTAGAAGGTCGTTTAAAAACGCATTTAGCTCAAATTATGATGAGGTGTCTTTCGTTGCTGGGACGGTTGTGGTGGCCGTAGCGGTACCAAACTTGGAACCTATCATCACTTTGGTTGGGGCTGTTTGCCTCTCTTCATTAGGAATTTTGTTACCGGCTGTAGTTGACACAGTATTATATTGGGAAGATTTAAACGGTCTAAATTGGCAAATTATCAAAATGTTATCTTAATGTTATTTTCCATATTAGCGTTAATATCTGGATCGGTTGTTAGTATACGTGGTCTACTTGACGTATATTAAAATAAATATAAATATATTTAATGTAAATTTATATGTATATAATATTAGATTGAAAACAAAACTATTTTTGTATAAATTATTTTATATGTTGTGCTAAATTAAAAAATTTTTATACTACTATCACTTTGTTGTCTATAATGTGTATAAAGAGTTTCGGCAATGAGACGGATTAAAAGCAAATTTCAATAATAACCAAAAAAGTAACTAAGAACGTACATACGATAGCTAAAAATTTTCAAAGAATTATTGATTAAGACAAGGTTACACAAACGGCCAAACACAAACGTGTCGAACGGACTAAATTTTTAAACTGACAAACATATCTAACCATATGTGATTCAACTAGTTCGTATGCCAGATCACAATTTAATTCTTAATGATAGTTAAACAAAATTTAAAAAAAAAAAGATAAAGAAACTCGCAGCATGATATCCACAATACTAAAGAAGAAGGTATCTATGTTTTAAAATATTACAGTAAAAGTCAAAACACTAGAAAATTGAATACGATTAAACTGCTAAAAAACACGTGCAAGATTTTAGTCGCTAGAAAAAATGTGTGTCATACATAGTAACTTCTAACTAGTAAAAAAACAATAGTATGTTATACTGAAATCTTATAGGAGAAAATATTTACCTTTCATTACATTTATTAACTTACGGTTCAACTTAAATAATCGCATAAAATATGCAAACCCAAAGTGGAGACATTTTAATTATTAATCAATGCTATTGTCACGACCTTTGGGTTATACAAAGTGTTAGGTAAATGTCCGGCAATAATATGTATGTGATGGTGGTGAATAAATCGAACAAAAACTTAATAAAGTTTTTAGAAATTATCGAAATTTTTTTGATTTTTTTGTTTATTTTGACGATCTACTTTATTTATTTTTTCCTTGACTGATAGATAAAAAATGGTTTCCACAGATTTGGCTATAGTTATTTTGATTAATTTCATTTTGACAAATCCGTAAGTAACTCACATTTAAGTAAATGACATTTACTTTCATTGATCTTGTCAAGAAACTTTTGATTGTTACTAAGATATGTGAGGATGATTCATATACCTTAAAGTAGTCATAGGCGGGTATCAAAATTTATAAAAAACGATTTGTTTTTTTACTTTTTACCAATTTTATGCCTAAAATTATAAAAGTTTTTCGTTCTATTTATTGAGTGACATCACCCGTCAAACCCTTGCCAGACATTTACCTAGAACCCGTATATGGATTAAGCAATACATTACATTTTTTCCAAAAAGAACTTTAAAAGTTGAACTCTAAACTTAAATTTTACAAAATAAGCGAATGATATGTTCTGAACTCTATATGTAAATAGAAATATATACCGTGTTTCCTTATATACCATATTTTCAATAATTGTTTTCCTGAAGTCAATTTATGAAAAAAAACTTCATAGTAACAAATGTCCAAAATTGTATCTTTTCCAAAATACACTTGATGTTGAGATTTAATTTTTTTAGTTTTTTGGTATTTAAATATATTTATATTAATTAATATTTTTGATAATGAATTTTAAAATTACATTAATTGTATAAAAATAACGTAGTTTCTAAATCGCTTACATAATTCTTTTATCAAAACTTTGATTCCGTAGCCACCTGCATACCTACAGGAATGCTATTAAATTTTTAACATACAGTCAGAAACAGTAGAAAGAAATTAACGTAGCAAAATTAAATAAGAGAGACTATTAGAAATTATAGTTCAAATGGTCTCATGCGGACTCAAATAGTTACGAAACACGTTCGCATATTAATGAATACTTTAGATAAGAACAGAACTGATAAACTGAAGAAGAAGAAATCTATTAGACCTAGAGCAATATAAGTAATAAGGGTCCAATACAGACGAAGTAAACAACATCCCAAAAAAATTTTTTTGTCAAAGTCAAGGACTAAAAGAATCCAGAAAACCATATTACTAACAACCTCAAAGAATAATGATAGAAAAGTTAAAACCCCAATAGGAAACTAACTCAATCTAATGACATCACTTGTGCTTTGACCTACTAAAAGCAACTCACCATATACAAATTAAGAAAATCATTAGAGAAGAAGAATATCGGTGTCAGGTTTGGAACGGTTAGAAAAATCCAGCAACTACTACCTTCTAATAAAGATAACCTGCCGAAACTCTCAACAAAAGGGGTCTACCAAATTGATTGTTCATGTGGAAAGGTCTACATTGGTCAAACCGGACGCAACATAAAATGTAGATTAAAAGAACATCACCGAGACGCCAAATCCAGAGCGGTAGATAAATCAGCAATCGCAGAACATCTATACGAAAAAGGAAAACACATCATCAACTTCGAGGAAGCTAAAGTTCTATCAGGACTAACAACTACTATCCAAGGATAATCAGAGAATCCTTAGAAATTATGAAAAATAAAAACAACTTCAATCGAGAAGACGGTTACCGATTAAACAACACGTGGAAACTAACTCTTCACAAAAACAAAGAAAACATGTCGCCACAAAATTAGTCGATACCAAACAGAAGACCAACTAACTATCGAAAATGTCACTGATCGACATATACCAACCGTAACGGAACATAGGTATATAACGAGGAGCAGAAGACAACAACATCAGTCTTTAGAGTAACTTCTGAAGAAGCTAACAGCATGGTTAGCGAAACGTCAAGCAGAGAACGTAGGAAGGAAGGACGAACACGGCTCAACCCGGAAGATAATAATCTTAACTCACCATAAGTTGTACAATGTAGCAGTAAAAGCGAAACGCGAATAACGAAACATACGCAAAGATTTTTAATGAACATGCCTAGACCAACTGCAGAGTTGTGGTACCTGTCTACAAACTAAATACCACCGTTGGTGTCCAAAATGACTAATCAATTTTTCGAAAAAAAAATTCCGAAAGCCGAAAACCTCAAATCCATATTAAATCGAACAGTTGCAACAAATGATAGGAACTACTCTTCCTAATAAGCACTGGATTAGTTCACAACTTCCGGCGGACACTTGATCAATACGATTTGCCAAAATTCCCTAGGAAGGACAGAAATATGAAAAAAGTTAGAACATAAAGACTATCTTATCCTTGATGTGAGTTACCGGACAGAAGAAAGTTCTTAAGGAAGAAAGAGACAGGTATCAATAGTAAAAATGCCATGAACAAAAATAAAATTAGTAAAACAACCAAGAAGGTGACAATATTCAGAAAAAAAATTACAATTCCAAATCTGTAGTATTGTTTGAAGTAGGTTGTAACACTGCACACTGTTCATTACAAGATCTTTAAATTGTGTTATTTCTACAATATACATATATACGATGATTTGTTTTATATTTGTAACGGTTGTAGTTCACAAATAATAAAAAAAAGAAAGTGACGGCTATAGCCACTAAATTCATGGAAGATCCCGTATTTGTAAGAGTTAGCACAAGTGTCCGGCTTAGTCGGTGAGTTGGGGAGGTCCTTGAGGAAACTGAAAGAAATAAACTGCTGCGTAACGAGGCGCCGCCTGCAGGGTAATAGAGAGAAATAAAACCGACCAACAGGAATTCCAATAGGTTTTACTTAAGGTCTAATACGCTAAAACGAACACAAATCAGAGAGACAACTAGACATGTAAATATAGCAAATACAACTTAAAATACTAGAGAGAATATGTGAGAAGTAAGAAATTCTGTCGCATAAGACTTACGGGCATTAGCAACAACAAATTAATTAAAGCTCGCAATCAAATATGTCTAAACTCAGTTAAGCTTTTGTTTGTTACACCCCAAATTAAAGTTAACGTACTAATTGAAGATCGGTGATTAAGAAAACTCGACGTACACGTCACTTCCACACGGTGACTTAAAAACTAGAATTAAACTCGGACTAGTACGGTAAGTAGCTTCAGCCAACTAAAAACCTTTGTTTTAGCTTCACCCACTTTAACTAAAGCGCCCAAGCGCTGATAGAGCTAGTGAAAGCAAAACCAAACGTCAGTGGATGGAGTCTACCTCCAATAAAATTTGCTTATATACTAGGGATTCAAACCGTTTAATGTCACATGTTCGTGAGCTTCATACGCATGCAAAGTGAATAAGTTCCTTAAACAATAAACTTAGCTGTGTACTGAGGCATGTAGTTCCGATAAGGACGGTTCTTACTAACAACACCAGTTGTCTCGATAAATATTATGAATAATCGATCCACCAATGGGTATACCGTAGCGTGCGCGGTAAATTCGATTTTTGTCGTAACGTGCAACTCACGACAACCGTTACTCAGAAAGCTCGCGACGTACGTTTGGGTTCTAGCAATTTGAACCGTAACATATTATTCTTGACTAACGTCTGCGTATGTCTTTTTTATCCAATAATGTTGAGTATAGTGACTTAGTAAGCACTAATAATCCCAGAGAACGGTATGAAACATTCAGCAAAAAATTATAAGCCAAATATAATAATAAAATGTCCCACAGCAGTAAATAATTTTTCTGATCAATAAGCCGAAGCGTTTATACGTTTAACCTAAAGTAACCCAAAAAAATAGTTAATATCCAACAAGTACCAACATCATTAAGCATTGACCGGTTTTCCTTTTTGTAGGGACTTTCTTTGGGTGGAGGTATAATGTAAAAACAACTGTCTGTTTCAAGATAATTTTTTTGCCGACGTTTCGGCTCAAACACATTGGGTCTTTATCAAAGCTACACTATCTTTTTCTGACATAACGGTTTAACAGCAGTATAACCTGATAAATCACTTATATGTTTGGGGGCAAAGCGTGTGCAAAAAGCTAACCTAAAATATGCAATTATTTTTTATTATTCCTCCACCCAAAAAGTCTCCACAAATAAGGAAACTGATCAATATTTAATGAAAATTGGAGGAATTCAATTTATTTTTTAAATCTAAATCAACTCATTGTATGTTCAAACGTTTATGTTTTGTTTTTTTTATGTTCTATAATGTTTACACATAATTAATATTTTTACATATAAATACTAGGATGGGTAAGGGTTGGCATGTTTAGGTTTTAGTGGTTTTTCTAAACCTTGAAGCAAATGCTTTGCCAAGACAAACCAATCCACTATAGCACACGGTTTCGTTACCACACTATACAGGTTTATACTGATCTTCTGGGGTATCATACATAACACTTACATCACCATATAATATTTAAAATATACCATACGATAAATAAATAAATGATCAAACGTAAGGAAAACTAAGAAAGAACGTTTAAGAAACTCGCTTATGTGCCATGACATTTATCCGATCAGCAGGGTTCCGTTAGTTCGTCCCTAATTAACACTACTAAAGACCTCATTAAAAGAGATAAAAATAGGAGAAAGAAAAGAGAAACAATACAAAGCTATCAATTCAAACTAGAACTAGCGAACCGGAACAAAAAGAAAATAGTAGTATAAACTAAAGAACTCAAAAATAGAAATTAGTCAGAACCGAATTATGACAAAAGTTTACTGGTTTACACTAGAAAAACTGTCAAAATTTCCAACAATAAACCTTTCATTCAAAACGGATACTAAGACAGAATACTAATCTACCTTAATGAAAAAATACCTCTACAGCAAACAAAACACGAAATCAAACTACAATAGAGATAAAATAAAAAAAAATAGGAAAGATCAACTTTAGAACGCAAAACATGCAAATAAAGACAGAACATGAAGAATTAAGACATAGCTATATTATAGAGCCGGTCTCTGCAAAAACATGCAAGTTAGTAAACAACTCTCACCTCAAGAGAAAACCAGAAAAAGAGCTACAGCTCAATGTTCAATCCGTGATAGACAGATTCGTGTGAACGCATGGCCAAATCCCTACTTGCCTACAGCTCCAAAAAACTAGAAAAAAAAAATAAGAAAATGGAAAGGTTTTGTGACTAGAAATTCATCTGTTATCCTGGGCGACGGTGACAAATAGTGAGCCTCATGCCCAATTCAAACCCCCCTTTCCCAACGCGCAATAAGTTTTAAGTAAGGATTCTTGTGTGTCTTGTGTGTTTTGTCTCAAATACAACAATTTTTAGGAACATTTTACATGAAAATTTCACGACTACATGTTATAACCAATCAAAACTCTATATTTTACTTCGTTACCATGACAACTAAATTTTTTCCGGAAATATTTAGCTTCTAGGAGTACCCCGGCAAATTCTTAATAAGTGAAAATATTTCTGTCATAGAAACATATGACGTTTTAGTGTTAAAATAATAAATATTATTTATCTTATTCTGGGCAAATAACAAAATACAAGAGTGAATACTTCCTTCTTAATTTTCTTGGTTTTCATAACCAAACAGGACATTTTTGCTTGCTCTTGAAACACACGTTGACAAATTGTTGGTTATCTGTCACAAAAATTCTTAGCCAACTTACTTTTAATTTTATGTGACATACGATTAAGTACTTTATTGTCAAATTATGTTCATATTAATATTATTTTAAATTTATTTTTGGTCGTGAAATTTTTCTTACCGAATCCCCCCACGTGCATGAATTAATAGCAGGGAATTTTTTCAGTGAACGAATTTTTAAGAAAATTCGTTCACTGGAAAAACTCCGGCAATAATCAAGCACTAGGGAGATTACAAGTGATAATATATTGAGATATACTAATTAATTTAAGGCTCCACCGTTGGGTAAGCGTGCACTGTGTTACGTTCGAGAATTTTAAGTAAAACTGTGATCAAACAAGGATTTTATATTAAGTTATAATTCTAACCTTATTATGCAGTAGACTTATTTTATTGATTAATAATTAACTCGAGCTTTATTTTTTTATTTACACTGCTTACGGATAAATTTCATTGCTTTGGCTTTTTCGGTATTTGGAAACATAACCCGACTTTATCGTCGGACGCCAATTATACTTCTCGGAAGGTAATCATTTAAATTTTGTTATCTGACCAGACGTGGTCTCAGAAATAATTAATATCGACTTTCTTAGACGCATCTGTCCATGCCTTTATATAACGCCAGCTTAGATCTTTTCAAATTTTTTAAATAACATAGGCGCCCTTAATGTTCAAAACTTGAACTATAATTTCAATTTTGCAACCAATTTACATAATATTGGCTTCAAACCATAGATTACATTTCACAGATTAATTTAATCTGCGTCACTAGGGTCGAAAAATGTCTCTGCATTACAAAATTCTGTTAATTTGTTTTCAAAGTCGGCCATATTATCAAACATGGACGCTAAATTAATTTTCACTAATTGCAAATCGACGCAATCTTAAAACGTAATTCTGAACACTGGAATCAATTCCTCGGGTGCGATTACCCCTATTACACACATTTTTCTTGTCTGGTAAAACAAATTTTATTGAAATTTCCGGAAAATGGTTTTCTTTGTTGAATGAAAATTTTCAAAATATCTTACATAAAAATGTTTTTCATCCACTACACACTATCTTCACTTTTTATGGGCTGCAACACTATTATTTGGGAGATTCCTACTAACACCTACGTAGGTCGTAGAGGTTTTACCAACAAAGTTAAATATTACAATTACATACAGATTTAAGCATAAATGTACTATCAGGACACATGTAGCTCAACAACGGCCATAAGTCTTAATTTTAAATTAATTAAATAACTAATATATAAGAATTCTGGTTCGATTGACTTGAATCGAATCTGATCAGCACTGAACTCGAACTGGTAGCTAATCTATGTGTGCTGTATTTATTTATTTATATGCGGTTGAGTAGAATGTGCTAACGCGGCAAGGTTGTAGTAATTGTGCTTCCTCATTGTTAGCACATTGCTTTGTGGAATGGAATGCTAAGGTTTGAGTTAACATAACACTTCCAGGTGCGATTGTTATAGGATTGCTACTGGCAATACCATACAAAAGGAACTTAAGTTTAATAGATTCTCAGAAAATATTGCTTCTATTACACTCACATTAAATCAAGTTTGTAAACGCATTACATATGTACAGTTTTTGGAGATATCGTTTCTGTTTGACAAAAACCCTGTATTTACCAGTTCCATTAAGTTATTAATTATTTCTAAAAAATTGGGAGTAGTGGCTTACGTTGCAATGTTACCATTTTTTGGCAACCAGTTATCAGTTTTGTGAAATGTCCTGCCGCGTCGAAATTGCCGTGCCGAAACAGCCACGGAGAATCGACCACAGATGAAGTTACGTTTTTCGCCGCGGCAGGCCATTTCGCAGTATCTTAATTCGTGTTTTTAGGGTTTTGTTGGATGATTATCTTTAAATTCATAAACGAAAATTAAAATTATTATATTTTGTGTTGGATTTTAATTACTAGAGTGTCAATCGAACTATGAACATAAAATTGAAGGAATTTAATAATAAACACTCATGAACTTGAATAAACTTCGCTTTCATTACAGAACTAAATATTACACAAATAAAACAAGCATCAACTGCAAAATTTTTTGAAACTTTACTTTCATTCATATGTATTAGTTTAAGCTGTTGTGTATGCGTAAATTATCATCACATACGTAATTACTAGTACATGCAAAGCATGGGAATACGCTTAAACGTTCATAGAACTAAGAAACAATTGATTAGTTAACATAAAATACAAATCAAATCGTTTATAACAGGTTTTATGTTTCATTAACATGTTGCATATTTGATTGTTTGAATAATTTGTACTCTATACATGATACACTAGCACTAAAACCATGTATATTTGTCTAATTTCTAAATATATTATTATGGTCAGTTTGGTGTAGCATAATATTCCTAATTCATTCTCTTTAAATCGAGACCGCAGTTTTGATGTGCAAGGTTTTGTATAAGTATGAATACAAAGTAACTTTATTACGAGTACAAGATCAACTTGTCAGTCAAACCTTCGTAAAGGCCAAGAACCCCAATCATTTTAACATTGTTGTTTGTTTTTGGGAAATACGTGACAGAAGCAGTTATAACAATAACCGGATTCACATTAACAGACTGATGTCCTTTTTCTCAATTTTAAGAGGACTGTTCCATATATGTAATTTAAATGCTATTTAATTTGAATATTATTAGATGCAGGGAGTTAATTTTGTACCTGAAAAGCAAACGTGTAAAGAAATGTTTCTTAATTGTTGTTTATAAATTTTTTAAGTGCCTATTTAGGAATACTAAAAAAAATTAAAAATTTTGAAACCACCAAGAAAACATCGATGAAACTACTATCTCGGCCTCACCGAGAACTCGGACGAATGGGAATCGGAACATACTCTTCCAAAGCTACAGATTAACGGGTTTCACAACAGATTGGTTAGAGAAGCTATTGGCATCCATAAGCATCAGGAAAACTTCAACAGAAAGAAGAAACCATAAAGCTTAATAACCAGATTATTATGTAATCGGTTCAATACGAAGATACCTGCTTAGGTTACTAGTTGGCAAAAGTTCCGCCTTTTCTCACTCTTTTGCTCACGCTAATTTGTACAGGGTGGCCCAGGAAATTTTGGCCAATTTATATTTTGAAAACTATTTGAACTAAGATACTAAAATTTGGCAATTATAAACAGTGAGTAGTTATGCCCATTGTAAGTAAAAAATGCATTTGCATTAAACAACGTGTTAGGTTACAAGAGTCGACACTAGATGTCGCAACACTTTTTTGTATATGATGTGCCCTCCAGTAGAAAATATAGTCGTCTGCACGCACTTGTATAATATTGAGCATACCATAGAGTGTGCACTTGTATTGCCTTTGTTGATCTAAATAAATAGGTATGTGAAAGTAGGTAGATGACTGCTATATTCAAAAACATTTGGTACTAGTCTGGGTACAATGAAAATAATAGTTGACAGCACCATTTACGTTGACAGATTGAATAGATAGCTCTGAGCTAATCTTTACTGACTCTGCTGCTATAAGTTAAACTTTTGCATTGAAGCCTCAGGACGTTTGAGAAAGTTTTCTTTACCAACATGGCGGTACTCTAAACAATCTTTCTCCGCGATCATTAATTGAATATAGTAATTTTGAAATCATTTTTACTAATCGAAAGAAAAAATTCTCGCTCTTGATATAGAATATTTATTCTAAAACACTTGTTTCTTATGGGTTCTCTTCTTCTCTTTAATTCGAGACCGCAGTTTTGATGTGCAAGGTTTTGTATAAGTATGAATACAAAGTAACTTTATTACGAGTACAAGATCAACTTGTCAGTCAAACCTTCGTAAAGGCCAAGAACCCCAATCATTTTAACATTGTTGTTTGTTTTGGGAAATACGTGACAGAAACAGTTATAACAATAACCGGATTTACATTAACAGACTGATGTCCTTTTCTCAATTTTAAGAGGACTGTTCCGTATAAGTAATTTAAATGGTATTTAATTTGAATATTATTAGATGCAGGGAGTTAATTTTTGTACCTGGAAAGCAAACGTGTAAAAAATGTTTCTTAATTGTTGTTTATAAATTTTTTAAGCGCCTATTTAGGAATCCTAAAAAAAATTAAAAATTTTGAAACCACCAAGAAAACATCGAGGAAACTACTATCTCGGCCTCATCGAGAACTCGGACAAATGGGAATCGGAACATACTCTTCCAAAGCTACAGATTAACGGGTTTCACAACAGATTGGTTAGAGAAGGTATTGGCATCCATAAGCATCAAGAAAACTTCAACAGAAAGAAGAAACCATGAAGCTTAACCAGATTATTATGTAATCGGTTAAATACGAAGAAAAAATTTTTCCGATACCTGCTTAGGTTACTAGTTGGCAAAAGTTCCGCTTTTGCTCACTCTTTGCTCACGTTAATTTGTACAGGGTGGCCCAGGAAATTTTGGCCAATTTATATTTTGAAAACTATTTGAACTAAGATACTAAAATTTGGCAATTATAAACAGTGAGTAGTTATGCCCATTGTAAGTAAAAAATGCATTTGCATTAAACAACGTGTTAGGGTTACAAGGGTCGACACTAGATGTCGCAACACTTTTTGTATATGATGTGCCTCCAGTAGAGAATATAGTCGTCTGCACGCACTTGTATAATATTGAGCATACCATAGAGTGTGCACTTGTATTGCCTTTGTTGATCTAAATAAATAGGTATGTGAAAGTAGGTAGATGACTGCTATATTCAAAAACATTTGGTACTAGTCTGGGTACAATGAAAATAATAGTTGACAGCACAATTTACGTTGACAGATTGAATAGATAGCTCTGAGCTAATCTTTACTGACTCTGCTGCTATAAGTTAAACTTTTTGCATTGAAGCCTCAGGACGTTTGAGAAAGTTTTCTTTACCAAAGTGGCGGTACTCTAAACTAAACAATCTTTCTCCGCAATCATTAATTGAATATTGAAATCATTTTTAGTAATAGAAAGAAAAATTCTCGTTCTTGATATAGAATATTTATTCTAAAACACTTGCTTCTTATGGGTTTTGCGTCTATTTAGAAACTAGTACCAGAATGATTATTCTGTAATTATGCTCAACGAAATAATTAGACAGCCATAATTTTTGAACTGTCAGTGTCAAATGTAAATGCAATGTTTTAGATGTTTTGAGGCAAGTATTAATTTAAATTTATAAAATCAATAAAAAATCGAGCGAATCGAATATGATCGTGGAGAAAACACGGTCTGTTACTCTATTAGAATGAAAATTAGATTGCTCGTGGTTCCTCACGCTCGCTAACGCTCGAAGAACAAGTCTAGACATTGCGGTGGTAATGAATATAGAAACGATTCCTGCTTTATCTCCAATACACAATATATTTTTTAACTAATTGTATACAGGGGGAGTTTTTTAAAGTGTTACAAAGCAATAACTTCAAAACATTTTAATGTATTTTTTATAAAACTTGGTAAGGGTAATAGGGAGATAGGGGCACATATTTTACCATATTTTTTATATTTCATCTCCTCTTCAATTTAGTGGAGGAGGGGTAACTTTTAATTGGAAATAGGATTATGTATATTTTTTTCTGGAATTCGAATCTACGTAAAACTACCTACGTGCACAAAAAATTTCTGGAATTGTTTCCTTGGTTATGGAATTATAAGGCTGAGATAATCAACACATAAAATTTATTCTATTTTCACTACAAGTTAAAGAGCAATGTAATGCAAATCAGTTAACTAAATTAAACAAATAACCTTTCACAATTATAGGTTAGCTTTGGGTTAGGTAAAATGTATTCCACTTCTACACTCTAGATAATTTAATCTCCTCTTCAATTTGGTGGAGGAGGGGGTAACTTTTAATTGGAAATAGGATTATGTATTTTTTTTCTGGAATTCGAATCTACTTAAAAACTACCTACGTGCACAAAAAATTTCTGGAATTGTTTCCTTGGTTATGGAATTATAATTAATCAAAATTTTATTAACTTTAAAAACTAAATCAATTTTATCGAATAATATCGCTCACTTAATTTAGGAATTAATATTAAGTTTCTATAGAAATGATAATGTTTATTTAGGTCATTGTAACACTTTCAAAAACTCACTCTGTATATTATAAAACAAAAACAAAAAAAAAAAAGTTTTTGGTGTTTTTCTGTTGGTTAAATAAAACATTGTTTTGACTTAAAAATCGACAATTATTATTCTTATTATCATTATTTTAAGAAGTCTGTAAACACTTTATAAGCTTTTGATTCAAATCTAAGGAACAATACAGTCGCCTATAAGCTGGATTATGAAAAGGTTACAACCCATCCGATCATCTTCACGATGAGAACTTTAATAGAAACAACCAATCAATACTACCTAGATTAATCTGGATTTACGGCCCGTAGAAAATTGATGCTATAAATTATCTACAAATTGTCAAAAGGGTAGTCTAATAAAAAAAATTTTAGGGGCGAGTTTAATTTCGTTTACACACTATCCCTAATTCATCGTTAGATTTTACTGAAACTTAATAAGGGTTTGCGATTATTGTTATAACCTATAAGAACATTTTCTTCTTTAAAAAAAACAAATTTAATATTATTTACTTTATTTTTAAGCATATGCATAACAAGTTTGGTTTGTCATATACATGCATGGTTTTATTATTTACAATTTCTTTTATAAATTCTCTGTCTTTTAAAGTGTGTAAAAATTCGAAACTTTTCTTATTAAACCGATTGTTTTATAATCAATTTTGTGATATACCCACAAAATAACATTTTGTTAAATCAGTAAATCAATAAACTGATGTATACTTAGTTTGTTGCAATAAACATCTCACTTTTCTGTTTTTGGTTATGTCAATTAGAGCATATATTGCAGACGTATAGTGTGTCAATACTTACCAGTTAAAAATAAAACAAACTTAATTCTAAAGATAGTCAAAAACTAGACCTCATATAAAATGACGGCAACTGTGGATGCTTCTGTAAAAAAATATTCATAAAATGTACTAATCTTTATGAAGTATAAGTAGATATGATTTTGGACATATTACGAACGTTTGAGATAAAATTTTGTTTAGTACAAGTATAATCAACTACTCTAAACAGAAAAAAAATAGAACAATAAAAATTTTGATTTTGAAATCTCTTCTTATCTTAAGTTATCTTAAGCATGTATGACGATTGATAAGGCAAATGTAATAGAAATGAATATATTTATTGCATCATAAAAATATTTTATGATGAGAATATTTTTGAATTGCATTTGATAAAATTATTTAAAGATTAGTGTTTTTTTCCCTTTCAATCTGGTTTAATACAACTATTAGATATATATCTCCCACTTTTAATAATAAAATATGATAACTATTCGAAATATTATGAAATTATTTAAAATTGATGTATGTACAAAAAGCTACTCATTACTTGCAATCTATCTACGTGTGTCGCATTCAACATGCAGACATTCTTATGTATATATATAGCAGCCAATTTTGAAGGAATTAATGAACTGTTATACCAGTTAAAAAAAAGTGTAGACGAGTGTGTTAATTTGTTTTACAATAAACTAAACCATTTAATTCACTTATTCGTCCCAAAAATTATAATTAGTAATAACACCTACCCAAAATGGTTTACAACAGAATTAAAACTCCTTAACTCAAAGAGAAAAGATACAAGGAAACAAATAATTTATGTGACTACAACAAGTTTAGTTTGTTAAGATCTGAGTGTAGTAAATTAAGAGCAATATGCTATACCAATTATTTGAAAATCAGATTTTTCTAGATCCTACAGTTTTCTTGACGTACACAAATAACCTTAAATCATCTATGCCCGTGCCGTGTTCTGTTCAATACTTGAATGTTGAAAGTACATCTGATCTAAGCTCTGAAAATATTTTTCTGTTTTCTTTCCTGCTGTTAACAATAACAGTTCACTAAAAGCGAGATCAATTGAAGAAAAGCCTCATAGTTTTAACTTATTTTGTATTGACCTTCCTCTATTAAACTTTCTTGGAAAGGTAGACCAGATGGTATTCCTGAGAGAGTGTACTGAAAAAATTAAGATATACAGGGTTTTCAAACTTAAGTCCGCACTATTGCTAACCTTGTTATTATTAGAGCTACAGAGTCGGTTAAATGGGCAAACTAATAGCATTTGATTCCCTCATCACTATGGTGAAAACAGAATAAAAATCGAACATCGCGTTCGCGAGTTATGCCAAATTGTTCCATGTTTTCAAATGAGACACCCTGTATACAATATTTTCAATCGATAGAAAATTGAATACTGAACAAAAAGTTTCCCATTATTTTTTATCCTAAAGACAAAAATGAGAGAGCTAAAGTCAAAAATGACAGAGTTATTGATGATTTTTCAAATTGGTTAAGGTGGCTGTGTTAGTTATAACTTTGCCTTACCATTAAGTAAAAAGTAGGAAGAATATCAGACCCGCAAGTGGTCGAGTAGTAATGCCAAGAATGTAGTCAAATTTACTAGTCGGAAAACCGTTGGTCGAGGCGGTTTGAATCTTGTTCACGGCAGACACTTAAAAAAAATGTTTTCGAGATGGGGATAGATTAACATACAAAAATCACCGTGGCTATATCCAGCAGAAGTGGTAAATATAATGAAAAAAGAGGAATATCCATGAAGCGGAAAGGATATGGTTTATTTTAATTTATCCTGTGAACATTAAAAGAAAAATTCTAATTAAATGCTCAAGAACGTCACCGTCTTGGTCCAATCATTTTTGAGCCCACCTGTAAACGCTTTTAGTGGCTGTAAACTGTTTACCAGTGAAACTTCAATTTGACACTTTAATCCTGATGACATTTATACAACAAACGATTGTAGTTTATGAAATCACAGCCACTTTAAACTTATTCGAAAAATCATCAATAGCTCTGTCATTTTTGACTTTAGGATAAAAAATAATACGACACTTTTTATTCAGTATTCAATTTCCTATCGATTAAGAATATTGTATACAGGGTGTCCCATTTAAAAAATGAAACAATTTGACATCGAACGCGATGTTCGATGTTTATTCTGTTTTCACCATAGTGATAAGAGAATCAAATGCTACTTGTATGCCTATTTAACCGACTCTGTAGCTCTAATAATAACAAAGTTAGCAATAGTGCCGACTTAAGTTTGAAAACCCTTTATTTTTTTTTTTTTTTTTTTTTTTTTTTATTTTTTTTTTTTTTTTTTTTTTTTTTTTTTTTTTTTTTTTTTTTTTTTTTTTTTTTTTTTTTTTTTTTTTTTTTTTTTTTCTTTTTTTTTTTTCCCTTTTTTTTCTTTTCTTTTTTTTTTTTTTTTTTTTTTTTCTTTTTTTTTTTCTTTTTTTTTCTTTTTTTTTTAAATTTTTTTTATTTTTTTTTATACTGCTTTTTTTTTTTTTTATTTTTTTTTTTTTTTTTTTATTTACTTTTTTTTTACTTTTTCAATAATAAACATTTTTTTTTTTTTTAAAAAAAAATAAAAAAAACTTTTAATAATTTAAACTTAAATTTTTTTAAAAAAATTTAAATTTTTAATTTTTTTAATTTAATTTTTTAAATTTTTTATTTTTTTTTTTTTTTTAAAATAATTATATTTTTTTATTTTTTTTTTTTTTTTTTTTTTTTTTTTTAATTTTAAATAAATTTTTTTTTTTGTTTTTTTTTTTTTTTTTATTTTTATAATTTACATTTTTAACTTTTTAAAATTTTTTTTTTTTTTTTTTTTTATTATTTTATTTTTTTTAAAAAATTTTTTTTTTTTTTTTTTTTTTTAAAAAAAATTTTTTAATTTTCTTTTTTTAAAATCTTAAAAAAATTTTATTTTTTAAAATTAAAAAATTTTTTTTTATTTTTTTTTTTTTATTAACTTTTCTTTTTCTAACAAATACTACATATTAAAATACTTACCTACTTCATTATTTTTATCAATATATTACTAAATTGATATATTTAAAAATAATAAATTTAAATATTATTTTTTTTTTTTTTTATCTATTTATTTCAAAAACATATATTACTTATAATATTAGCTTATTAGATTTATTTATTTTAGTGTTATAAATCGGCATTTACACGTGTATATTATAAATAAATAAATAAATATTATCTTTATTTATTTAAAGAATGCAGACTTAAATTTAAGCAGTGATATGGGGTTATGGTCAAATCCAGCCTACTAATATTTTACAATTAGAACCAATTCTCAAAATGTTAAAGATATAAAAATATACTTTTAAGCCCGAGCATGAAAATTGTTGCCCGAGCCGTAGGCGCAGAAATACAGATCTTCTACACTTTGGTCACATTATTCGATCCTGAAAGCAACTTTAGGAGTGAAAAATAACATCGATATTAGCAAGTTTACCAAGTTAATCGCATTTCTAAAAAGGCAAGCGAAAGGTTATAAACCCAAAAAGTCCAAAATACTTAGCAGAGAAGACATATACATTTTTAACTGATGCTCCGGATAACGCATATTTATTGATAAAGGTGAGTTGTAATTTTGATTTGTATATGTACACACTGCTAATGTTTAATAATAAATAATGTAGGTTACACTAATCTTTGGTGTAGCTGGAGCGTGTAGAAAAGATGAGTTGGTTCGACTTTCAATCGATGATGTAACGGACTTAAATTCATCCATATTGGTAAGTTTAAAGAATACCAAAACTAAAACAGATAGAGTATTTACAATTAACAGTCGTGAAGACAATCCTATAAATTTTGTAGGAATATGTCGTAAATATATTACATTACGTAAGATGGTAGACACATCTAGTCAAGGACATAATAGATTTTTTTGAAGTTTCAAAATAATAAATGTTATTCTCAACCTATGGGAAAAAACACTTTCGGGAAAATTCCAGAAAGAATAGCCACTTTTCTTAAGCTTGCTGAGCCTCAGTTATATACAGGCCACTGTTTTAGACGTTCCTCTGCATCCTTGCTTGCAGATTCAGGAGCATCTCTTAGTGTAATCAAAAGGCACGGTGGGTGGAAATCCACTACAGTAGCTGAAGGGTATATTGAGAATTCTTTAAGCAATAAGAAAGCCACTGCGGAAAATTTTATGCCAACAACAAACTGATAAGCCGTCTACAAGTTACGTTGCTTGAAGAAGTAATAGTGCCACCACTACCTCAATTCTTCTGCCACAACATGTACCACAGGCCTCGTGGAAATAAATGAAGAAACGACTACAATTTCAGAAGCTCTTCCTTTGTTTAATTTTAGCAACTGCAATAATTGTCATATTAATGTTAATGTTAACTTAAAATAAGGAAATTTACTTATCCACATATGTTGTTTAGTGTTTGTTAAAATAATTTTGTATTTATGCCCTATGTTTATGATTCGTATAAGTAAAAATGATGTTCTAATGAAAGTGTTGATTTTGTAGTTTAAGTTATAATTTTGCTTATTACGAGTGTTGCCACTATGTGCACTTTTTCGCAAATTAGATACGATGCAAATTTCTTTCTTTCGGTGTGCTCCTAATTGGGCGATTACGCTAAACCACGCTAAACATTTTATTCTTTTTGGCTATTAATTTTTTTGATGAATTAAATACACTTGTCGATACGGATTTGATCGACATCTGTTGATTTTTTCGGCGAGTAATGCAAACAAAATATTTTGCTGTAATAGTGGCAACAAGGGACATACAAACGGTTTGTTTACTTTTCTTCCCATGTATTTCTAAAGGAATTTTGATGTATTATACTGTTATGTCTATCGTTATATTAAAAGAGTAAGTAAAATATCAGAAGTTTATTATTAATATTGTTTTTTGTTAGCCGCAGTACGAGAAAAAAAAAATAAAAAAAAATCTGACATCTGATACCAAATTACCTTTAGCAAATCAGCAAAGAATTATTAAGAGTGATTTTTCTAGTCTATTTATTTCGTCGGAACTGTAGGAAGTTAAATAGGTACTTAAAGAAAACCAATCGATAGAGAATATGGCAACAATAAAGTTATTCTATTTCGTAGTTATTCTCATTTTTGTATGTACTTTTTAACAAACACTAATTGAAGTGTATAACTATATTAATCGAGTTATTCCAATTTATATTTTGTGCCTATGAATCTGTAAGGCTGAGGTAATCAACACATAGAATTTATTCTATTTTCACTACAAGTTAAAGAGCAATTGTAATGCAAATCAGTTAACTAAATTAAACAAATAACCTTTCACAATTATAGGTTAGCTTTGGGTTAGGTAAAATGTATTCCACTTCCACACTCTAGAAAATTTTGCTTTATATTTAGATTTTACAATTTAATTTATATATTTTCAAAAAAAATTGATTTTTTAACAATAATTTATAGCGATTCTCATGCGTAATTTAGTACTGTTATTTTATTATTTTCGTAAATTATCGGATCAATTCGGTATTAACGATATAAGCGGGCCTAAAAGTAAAAGCGGGCGTAAAGTAAAAAATGCGGGCGCAAAAGTAAATCGAGCGAAAACGAGTTATTTTACACTCTTGGAAGCGGGTGTAAAGTGAATCATTAAATATAGGAAGTGCAAAAAATATTATTGATTTTGCATGTCTCAATTAATCTATGCAGCCAGTTCTCTCAAAATAAAAAAGAATTTTTGAATTGACTCTTTTTCGACATACAGGGTGTGCATTAGTGTGAAAGCTCAATATAACCGTTATTATAACAAATATAAAACAAAATGAATTGAGATAAACTTTACATATACTTAAGCTACATGTTTTAAAATTAGATTATACAGGGTGTTTCATTAATCAGTACAGAAAATAAAACTGGAGATTCCTTGCAAAATTTAAAGGGGTTTAACATAAAAAAATTTCCTTAAAGCCTCCCCTGAAGAGTTAGACAATCTGTAGCAATGCTAGGTAGCGTTAACGGAAATTTGTTCAAAAGAATAAGAGCCTGTATTCAAGATGCCCATTTTGAACACTCTCTGAAATAATATTGTTAATTTAAATTAAAAATGATAGTTAATAATAATATTGTTATTTATGTCAAACTTGCATACGCAACTTATTAATTAAAAATTCTGCAAGTTCGCTTAATTTATTTTTTGGTGAAAAAGTATTGAGTTTACGTGAAATTTTTAAGAGACAAAAAGTTTTTAATTGAATTGGCCCTCAAAATCTGAATTTTAAAATTGAAAAAAAAATTAGTTAAAAGTTCTGGTAAAAAACTCTAAGGGGTAGTAAGACTCACCCCCTTGCAGAGAACAAGGGTGAATAAAATTATGAAATTATGGAGGCTTCTTGGTAGTAGTATTTGAATGTTTAGATTTCTTTTTTTTATTTCAAGTCATTTCAGAAAAAAATCGATTAATGTGAATTTTTTACACATCTTTAAGGGGCTGTAACTCTTCAGGGGAGGCTTTAAGGAAATTTTTTTTATGTTAAACCCCCCTTTAAATTTTGCAAGGAATCTCCAGTTTCATTTTCTGTACTGATTAATGAAACACCCTGTATATTATATTTTATATATATTTTCTACCTGTGAGAATTTTATAATTTGGTCTAGTTTCTTCTCAAAGTATTAAGATTTTGATAAATCCTAATTTTGAATACAGTGTGATCCGTTACTCAGCGACATCATTTTCTTATTTTTTTTAAATAGAACACTATGTATTTTGTATCATTATAAGAAAGTTCATTAAGAGTATTTTTAATCATGTATCGCATTCCCTATACTTAAATTTAATAGTTACCGAGATATTGCATGTTTTTCATTTACTTTTGGTTTTTCTGTAAATAACATTTATTGTAACATAAAATATTCGAGTTGATATTTGAAATTATCTTTCTATTTTCGTAATTTTTATTATTATTATTGTTACCGTAAAAAATAATATTTTGCAACAAAAATTGGTTGATATGGTTTTTGTACCGGGGTAAAGTAATAGCAACACATTACTTGCGCGAAGAATTTATCATCAGAATTTTCCTTACGACAACTAAGAGCAGAAGCTTTTAGAAGTTTAAAACGTTTAAAAACGTATTACCAGAATTGTTAGAAAAGTACCTCTGCCTATTTCTCCGATTCATGACGGGTCTACAGATGCTACCCGTTGTTAACAGGCGCTGGGCTAAACGGACAAACACGCGGCGATGGTATCGCGGTCGATTCTGATAGCGCAAATAGAAGGTGCGAGCAGCGATAATCCCATTTTAAAAACATTCAAAATAGATCGCCAGCATATTAAATGCTTCTTGGTTAGAAATCGGCATTTTATAAAAGATTACAAATTTAAAAAACTTCACTTTCTGAATGTAAACACAACAAAATAATTTACAAAATTACGACTTTTATTTTATAATGCATCGTGTTCCATTTGTTTAATTTTCCAAGGCCAAAAGTGTAGGGTGCTTTTACTTTACTTTAAAACCAAGCCAAGACTTACCTTGTTTTTCATTATTGCGATTAAAAAGTTATACCTTATACTTTTTAATTTTCAAATATATTATATTTTTTTGGCAAAAATGAACTGAACTACCTACCTATCTTTTTTTTCCAAGACCACACAGCATATTGCAAAAAAAACAGCTTAAAACTTTACGCAAAGTACTAGATTTAGGGCATCAAATTTTACAAAGAATCTTGGTAAATGGTTCCAAAACAGATGGTTTAACATATTCGAATTTGGATGTAGTATACCTATTTAGATTTTTAGGCTTACTTTTAAATTAAAGGTTAGAATTACGAGAGTAATATTAAAGTGACAATAAGTTCAAAATGCGTTTAGTCCCTTTGGAGCAACATGAATGTTCTGATGATATATATTTTTTTTAAATAATACCTAAATGAATTCTATTTAGACTCACAATTGTTTCTTTAACATCTTATTCGTTTTGTGTTAAATTTTTAAAAGTTTTAGAAAATTTACCGAGCGGTCCTCGATCTTCAAATATCTATTATTCTCATTTTGCCAATATTTGAGGTTAGGAACAAGATTTTGAAAAATGGTTTTCACTGGCCTATTTGAATGTTATTTGGCTACTTTATCATAAAGAAAAAGTCATATCGTTTTATTTGATTTTTTTGATTTTTTTAATTTGGGTCATGGTGTCAAAACTAGCCCCCTGGCGAAGAAGGATTCAATTAAATTAACTATTGATTCTTATTGCTTAAAAAAAGCTCTTTTCAACGATACCAAATTTGTTAAAATCGGTCAAACCGTTAAGAAGTCAAAGCAGGTTATTGCAAAAACAATTGAATACCCCCGCCATCTTAGTTTATGAAATAACTGAACTTTGTTTTTACGAAAATGATAGATGGTTCTCTTTACAAATGTGAAAAAAATTTTTGTTTATTATGCGAAATTTATAGAAAATGCAATTACGCCCTCTGGTGGTCATTTTAAAACTTGGAATATTTTCCTGCGATTCTTCATGACCGATTTACTCAATATTTTTTTACACCAAAGTCATACGACAAACGGTTCCCGAGATATGGCCGAGGAACAGTCTTATTGGGTCACCCGGTACAAAAAAGACCATTTTGAACATTTTTGGTTTTCTATGTTTGTTTTTTTTGTTATAATTTATATCGATTTACTTGTTCAAAATTAATATTAAATGATGTTACTTCAAAAGTTTGTCCAATATGTTTAATTAACTTCATGTTAATAATTTAGACACTAAATTATAAGCATCTTCTCTAAACCGTAAATATTTTGTGTTACAATGAATGTTATTTACAGAAAATTCAAAGTAAATTTAAAACACGAAATATCTCGATAATTATTAAATTTAAGTATAAGAACATAAAATAAAAATATACTTAATAAACTTTCTTATAATTATATAAAATACAGGGTGTTGTATTTAACGAAAATAAGAAAATGACGAGTAATGGATTAATTGTATTCTAAATTAGGATTTGTCAAAAACTTAATAATTTGAGAAGAAACTAGACCATATTAGAAAATTCTTACAGGTAGAAAATATTTTATCTTTTGTTTAATTTAAGAGATACCACGTTTTGAGGTCATAAATGGCAATATCTCCTAAAGTACTTTGTGTAACATATAAAACCCTTATATTGGAGTGATGGGTAAAACAAGCGCAATTTAAATTCATAATAATATATAGGGTGTTCTATTGAAAAAAACATAACTTTGCACTATCCACCTGTAATGAAACACTCTGTAAAATTGTAAATAATTTTAAAACATGTAGCTTAAATATACCTAAAATTTACCTTAATACATTTTTTTGTTATTTTTAATAATAACGGATATACCGAGCTTCCTCACACTAATGCCGCACCCTGTATATAAAAAAAGATTGACAAGTAAACCCCCAAACAATGGCTATTATCAATCACGCGGATAAGTGGAAGTTTCGCTTCTGAAGCGTTGCGTATTATTATTTTGTGACATTAATTCGAAAACAATAGAATAATTCGAGTGTACACTTGTGGAGATATTATAGTGGTATTTGTTCTGACACAAACTAGAATAAGGTTGTTGAGATATCTACACCATTGATATGTAATGACAATGGTCTAGTTTAGATGATTTTTTATCAGACACAACAATTCAAGTTAAATTAATAAAAATTTTCCGATACAAAAGTTGTGTGAATTTTTACATTGTGTAACTTTGTGTAAATGTTCCTAAAAATTAGAACGTTTGCAATTTTCAATACTGATTCAAAGTTAAAATCATCAAATTAATCTACGAATTAAAAAAACTCTAATACAAAATCACAACATCCACATTTCAGGATATGAGTGCATTACTTACTCCCAATACAAAAAAAAAACAAAAATCTTTTTATGAAAGGTGACTATTTATGTACAAAGATCTATAAAATCGTTTACATTTATATATTTATTCGTATGGTATATTACTTTTCATTACTTTATTGTGATGTAAGTTTTATGTATGGTGCCCCAGAATTTCAATATAGACTTGTATAATGTGGAAACGAAACCGTCTGCAATTGTGGAGCATTTGCTTCAAAGTTTAGGAAAATCACTAAAACCTAAACATGCCAACCCTTATCGACCTTCGTATTCATATTTTATAATATTAATTAACAATTTAACAATTTATTTAATTTATTTAATGTTCTTGCAAAGGTACATTAAATCTTACATCTTAATGATTTTACTTACTAAGCACTAAAACTATAGAAAAATGCAAAAAATTAAAAAAATCAACATAATATTTTTGTAGAAAGATGTTGCATTTGGTATCATTTTGTTGAACGGAGATGTCGCAAACAGTTATTATAAAATTGTACTCGAAATATGTTATTTAAAAATCTTAAATTAATTTTAGGTACATTAAAATGAATATAGTTTATTAACTTGCAGCTTTTGTATTCATTACTATTTACTACCAAGTAAACAAATTAAATGTTTTGCCTATCCCTCCTAGTACTTAATCTATTTACTTTAAACATATTCATGAGCGTTTTGTAGGAAATTATGAAGGGATATATGTTAAATCTCGTTAGATATGGATATCTTAAAAACCTTTTTTGAACTCTTTCAATTAAATCGATACTATTCAGAGTTGAAGGATTCCATATATTACTAGCATATTCTAAATGTAGTCGAACTAGAACATTAAATAGTTTAATAGTTGTTTCAACACTAAAATTTGTTGAATTTTTAATTAAAAACCAAGGTCCTTTATTTCTTTCATTCTGTTGATCACATTATTATTATTCCTCGATGAACTCCTCTATGGTTATTAGTAATGGTTAGTTTCCACGCAGTGGACCTGCTCTTAGGAGAATGTAATAGGGTTGAAATGAAACTAGTATTTCATTATTGCACGTTTGACCAGTGAAGGCTGGTCTTTCTCAAGGCTCTTTAATTGAAAAAGAAACAAGAATTTGTAGTTAAGTTGGTTCACATTCGGTAAAGATTCAGGTAATATTATAAACAAACTTGTCACATAATTATCGCAACGTTAATTAATATATTACTAGGTTAACATTTGGTGTCTCACTGGGAAAATAGTTTACAAAAGCAGCAACCCAGATTGATCTTACTGGACCGGTTATAAAACAATAGCACCGTAATAAAATAACCGGTCCAGTGAGATCAATCTGGGTTGATGTTTTTGTAAACTATTTTTCAGGTGAGACACTAAATGTTAACCTAGTAATATATTAATTAACGTTGCGATAATTATCTGTTATAAGTTTGTTTATAATATTACCTTAATCTTTTTTACCGAATGTAACCAACTAACTACAAGTTCTTGTTTTCTTTTTCAATTAAAGAGCCTTGAGAAAGACCAGCCTTTACTGGTCGAAACGTCGGCAATAATGAAATACTAGTTTCATTTCAACCCCATTACATTCTCCTACGAGAAGGTCTCACTGCGTGAAACTAACCATTATTGTTATTATTATTATTAATTATATATTGATAGGTAGTTACATCTTGTTTTAGTGTATATGTCATTGTCACGCTTTAATTCACATTGATATTCATGTTGAACTGTGTCCAAATCTATCTGTAATTTAGTACAGTCCTGCAATAAGGTAACTGATCTGAACAGTTTAAAATCATCTGCAAATAATAATCCAGCAGAACTACAAAGCGTCTGAAGTAAATCATTCAAAGACAAAATCAATAACAGTGGCCCTAAATTACTGATGTACGCCTGATGTTGGATAAAATGTGTCTGACTTAGTCTTTCCTATTTTAACTGTCTGAGGCTTTGACCTAAGATATGAGCTCATAAAATTATATGCTTTCTTAGAAATACCAAGATCGGCTAACTTTTGTAACAGAATTCAGTGATCAACTTTATCAAATGCTTTTTCACAATCTGTATATATGACATCAAGTTGTTTTTTTTCTGTATAATTGCATCAGAAACATTTTTAGAGAAAATTGGTAAGTGGTTGTTATTGATTTATCCTTTAGGAAACCATGCTGAACCGAACTAATTTTGTTTTGAACAAAACTTCATATCATCTCAAATAATTTTCATAGAGATTAAGTGTGTAAACATTATAGAAGGTAAATAAGAACATAAAATATAACAGCACAGGTATTGCATGAGAACATGTAATGGACTGGTCGAAGAGCCAGTCACAACAATGACAAAAATAGTAGGATAAAGAAATAGTAAACAAAACAATAGGAAATACAGATAATCAGGACAAAGAATACAATATATTACTTAACATCAGATGACCTTCAAATTAGTAAACCTTAATACAGCTTCATCCGTTAAATTATGAATGTTTACAAACCCTCCTTTAAACTTTGTTAACGGACAATTAACATTCAAACCCATAACTATAGAAACGATTACATGCATCTATAATACTACGTGCATATTTGCACATTTCTGTAGTCGTCATATTATGTTAATGTTTGTTTTCAGCAAAATAAATAATTTTGTCTTAAAATTATTTTTTGTTACGAGTGGGATCCGATTAGATCTAAACATGATTGAACAGAGAAAGAATATTATAACTGAAGTTTTCTTTTAGACTTCAGCTCTGCATATGATACAGTCTGGAAAAAAGGATCAATTTTTAAATTGTTTGAAGTTATTTCTGGTTGAATGGAACTCCATTCCTTTGATCAAATGTTAAAGGTAAATTTCAATTATTCATAACCCATAATAGTGCCGTCAGGTGTACCTCAGAGTTCCCATATAGGACCTATTGTATTTTTTAATCTTCATAAATGACATTGTCAAGCTAATAAAATTTTCATATCTTTTCTTGTTTGCTGACGATGTAAAAATATATAAAGTTATTAGTTCTTCACTAGAGTGTCTACAACTCCAAGAAAATCTTGATCGTCTTTATCAATGGTGTCTGTCTAACCAAATGGAGTTTATTGTCAGTAAATGTCTAATAATATGTTTTTCAAGAAAATCAAAATTCAATTCTTATAATTATGCTATTGATGGTGTTCCGTTAGAAAGGTCTGATGTTATAAAAGATTTGGGTGTTTTTATAGACAGTGAAATTAACTTCCATGTTCACATTGACAACATATTGTCTAAATCATTAAAACTACTTGGCTTTATTAAA
Organism: Abscondita cerata; assembly: GCA_030710515.1. NCBI lineage: Eukaryota > Metazoa > Arthropoda > Insecta > Coleoptera > Lampyridae > Abscondita > Abscondita cerata. The sequence continues at coordinate 12,983 of JALBCR010004459.1, read as the reverse complement.
CTTTTTAACGTTAAGTGATGATCCGTATACAGTTACAGGCAATCCATTGTAACTTAAGAAATCTCGCGCAGGAAAAATGTAGCTGTTTATAGAATTTCAAGGCGTGACCAGACAATAGTACACTCCGGGCAGAAGTAGGTATTACTAGCATATAATACAAATTGGTGCAAGATAAATATTAATTATTACACCAATAATTTATTACTTTTCTGGTTAGTAGGTACACAATATACAAAAAATTCAAGCATTTTATTAACAAATTATGCTTTTACAATAATAATAATTAGGTAAATACAAATAAACAAATAAATACAATAATAAATAAAATAAATACAGAGCGATCTTTTATTTTGGATTTGAATACCTAAACTATAAATCATTAAGTTTATACTAATTTTGAACGAATAAAAATAGAAATATTTAATGAACACAATTAAATTTGCGGCAATTCAGGGTAACAACGACGCAGTATTAGAATCGTCATCTGAGCTGCAACTGAACCCGAAATCATCACTATCAGTTTCAATTCCAACATTAATAATTAACGATTCTGTAACAAAGTCCATAAAAACTTCGTTTTCGTAATATTCGTCTTCCAGTTTCTTGACGTTAGCGCACACCTTGTTCCAATCTTCTACCGTAATGGAGGCAAATTTTTCTTCCGCTAATTTTTTCGCATCTTCTAACTTAAAAGTTACATTGTGGGATGCTACAAAATTTTTACGGTAGCCCAAATCATCTCGATTGGGTTAAGTTCGGGGTGATAAGGGGTAATCTTAACACAGTATGACCAGCTGCCTGCATTATTGTGTCTATTTTGAATTTTTAAGTTTGTTTTTGTTGTTTTTTATTAAAAATAAAGTTCAGCTTTAGTCAAATCCAATGATGCGGGAATATCGTTTTGCGTTAACCAGTCAATCATCACTTGTTTTCTGCTGTTTGAATTGGGCGCTGGATTTATTTGGACATTATGGTATGGCGCGTTGTCAATCACTAACACCGATTTTTCTGGCAAATTTGGTATCAGCTTTTCGGTGAGCCATTTTTCGTAATTATTGAAATTCATCTCATGATGATAATCTCCTGATTTGGTTCCAGATTTAAAATTAATAGTGCATTCTTCACAAAACCATGACTATCCCCTCCTGCATGCAACATAATTAATCGTTGTCCCTTAGAAATATTACCAAATAAACCATTTCTTGTTTTGTCGGTCCACGATTTTGAAACTGTATGGCTGCCATGGATGTAAGTTTCGTCCATGTAAATGATTGGTCGATTGTCATTGCGGTACATTTTAATTTTTTCAAAAAGCAATTCTTAAGTGTCTTATATCGGGCTTCTCTTGTAATAATTTTCGATTATTTTCAGCCGAAGAAAATTTAAACCCCATTTTTTAATAATTTTGTGTAGTGAAGACCTGCCACCGACATAATCTAAATCTTCTTTTAATTTTTGTAACAAATTCTTAAGAGTTACCCGTTGGTTGTTTGTTTTATGGTAATTATAAATGATACGCCTAATGTGATGCAGTTCTGTTTCATGTATGTCAGTAATTGGAAATTTTTTCTTTCGCTTCCTTTTGGAGATTTAAAACATTGGCGTCCTCTTCAGCTTCAGGATCATTTGGTGCGTCATTCCCTTCCTTGATAATTTTGTAAAGCATACTCTGTGAAACACCTGTAGCCGCTGATAAATGGCTTTTTAACTCAACCTCAGAAGCATCTATGATGTTCACTTCATTGTTGGCAATTTTTAAAATATTGAAAAACTTTAAACACTACTTCGCGAGTTTGAGCACTAATAGCTTTTCCCTGTCCTAACTTTGACATTTTCTTAATTTAAAACTAAATATATAGACCTAGCTATGCAAGTAAACTGATAATGTTCAACTAATACTCATTTTTACCCGGTTGCGTAAAGCATAATCTTTAGTTAACAAAAGATATTAACAATTTGTTAGCCAATCAGAGGATTTAAGATTTAAATTTTAACCAATCAGAAAGACATTTACTTAACAATAGAATTAATTTTGTTTTGTACATCCAAGCTTTTGTATTCTAAATTAGTCATTTTTAAAAGAAAGTTTTACATTCCAATGATATGAATTTTGACCCGGAAGTGTAGTTATTAAATTAAAATTAGAAAGATAAAAGATAAAATGTTATATTTCACATTATAAAGGACGGTCATTATAATCATATAAAAATTTAAATTGAATAAATGAATGTGAAGCAATATTTTAAATATCTACGGTGTACCTACGCTGATATCTTATACCGCCAGTGTTTCATGCTGGAATAACCAACAGTTACGAAATCATTTTACCTTTGAGTGTACAACCGGGTCCCTACTCCAACACCTTACCTGCGCAACGTGCAACTTTTTCTACAGTTACAATGGATTGCCTGTACCTTGGCTAAACACAATATAACCAGCCTAGAGATTCGTCGTAGATGTACATTATTTAAAATTGGCTTACAAAATTTTAAATAATAAAATTAGACTGCCCCGAGTTAATGAGTGGTATGAATAAAAAAAGGATGAACTCAAAAGTAAGTACTCTGAGTATGAGCATAATGGATGAGTTTATACTAATTTAAAATTTTGATATAAATAATAAAGTAAAAACTCCACCGAGCATAAACTCTTAGGAGATTGTCAAATAATTTTTAATTAATGTCATTTGTCAGTCGATTTCAATCTATTTCAATATGAGCGTGAGTGATAGTGAAGAAAGTGGTACACCCAATAATAAACCGCAAACGGAGTTTGTGAAAATTTTACAAGGATTTCCTGTACTGCTTTTTAAATCTCAAACTCCTGCGGTTCGAAAAAGTAAATCTGAGAGACTTGTCGCCATGAAAAGAAAGTGGGAATCGTGCTTTGGATCAGAAATAGGTGAAAAAACAACTGTTAAAAAGATTAACAATATGAAAACAAGAATTAAAAAAACAGACATCAACAGAACAGGAAATAAAAAAATTAAGTTATTGGACTGGGAAAACGTTTTTTTTAAAATGATGACTGGTGATAGTGACGGTAATCCTGTTATTACCAAAGTTCCAGGTATATTCTTTAAAAATTAACAGAGGGTAGGTAGGTGTGTATTTTCAAAATTATTTTTTAGGTTGTATATCAGCTGGAACTTCAAATGACGAATCTGTGGGTTTGTAAGTTTTGAGAGCTCATTTCCACACTCTGGAACATGTGATAATCCACCAAGAAAACCTAAACCAAATAATCAATTAAAAAAATATGAGACGGATGAAACGAAAAATTTATCAAATACAGAGCTGCAGCGCCTTGTTTGTTGAAACAACTAAACGTGTTGAATTAAAAGAAAAAAAAATTAAGACGAGAGTTACGTGTAATTTCTTCTGAAGAATCTGATTAAATAAATAATAAAAATAATATACATAAACGTTTTCTGAAAATATCTATTTTTCTAAATTCGCAATTTCATTGCGTTTTTGTTGACCCATTTGTTGCAAATGCCCTTCAACATCTTCTGGAATATTAAAATTTTCTTCTTCTTCCTCTAGTAAAGGTTCGTCCTCCTCCAACTCATCATCCAAAAATTTTGCCACATTGTGAAGTATAAAACAACACATAATCAATTTTGGAACTTTTCTAAAGATAAACGAACCGCAGATTGTAAAATTGAAGCATCTTTCAATTATTACCCTCTCTCTTTTGAAAAGATTATTGAATGCGCGTTCAATTGGTGTGTTCGGGTTCCTGAAATGTGTCATCAACCATGGGGTAACTGTATTTATTTATTTATTTATTAATTTACGGTATAACACCTTTTACAATACTTATTTTGTACTTATGACGGTTATATCCCTCATCTCCAAGAAGAACAGCCTGATTATTTTGAAAATATGTTACTACAATATTCTTGACACCAGAATTGTTCTATATTCTAGAATCATGTACCGATCCTGGCCATGACGCATCAACACTCGTAAATAATTTGTGAGAATTAGAAGTTGCTTGGACATTTATACTAGGATATCCTTTACGATTAATATATTCATCCCCATAAATATGTGGTTTGTTTATTCTTACATGAGTACAGTCAATTACACCCACACAACATGGAAAAGAATACTTTTCTTGCCATTTCCCTTTTTCTAATTGAATATCTGCATTGTTCTCAGGAAATTTTATCCATATATTTTTTTAGCAATAATCTTATTTATAACTTCCTTAATTACTTTTGAAGCGGTAGATTGATGTACACCTATATCTTCACCCACACCTGCTTGAAAACCAGGATTTGAAATATATATTTTAGAAAAATTTTCATTTTGTCAAAATTTTTTAGTGCACCTTCTCTAGCCTCTCGTGTTTCTTGTCCCAGAAAATTAAATTATATCCACTCGACATTTCTTGATTCAAACGGGTACAATACTTTAAAATCACGTTCAAGGGTTGTTCGTCTAGCTTTATACAACTTCTGTGCCCTTTGATTAATAAATTCTGCCATAATTTCAATTTTTTTGAAAATGAGTGCGATAAGTCAAACTTCAAATTGCAGAAGTACATACTCATTATTTGAAGCATATACTTTTCTTTATTCATATGAAACCCAAATACCTACTCACACTAAAGTTTACATAAGAGTATCAACTCAAGGTGAGTATCTACTCATCAGACTTATTCATACGAATTGTAGTATATACTCTCAATTTGTAAGCATAAAGTTTATACTTAATTTTATTCATACCACTTATTGTATCGTTTCGGACTCCAAGTTCCTTTACACCATACTGGGATAACGAGTTTTTAAGGTAGTTTATCATAGGACACAGAATGGCAGAAAGAGAACGGTTACGGATAGATTAACAACCCTTTTAAATACCATTCCCGTTTTAGACCCATTTCATACATCATTATCTACTGCGGTATCGTTTTTTCATAACTCATTCCCAACTATAGTATTATTATTATATACACATTGGAGTATTATATATTATTGTTTTGTATGTATATGTATATGACCACAATGCACTATGTGTATCGAATACAAATTATTAGGTTAATAATAGTATTAATGTAATTTATGTTTTATATTGTATGTCGCAGAATTTATATAATATTTGTCATAAAAAAGTTGTTGACTGCAAATCAATGACAATTCGCCTTAATTGCTAAATAATTGTTAAATAAATAAATAAATAAAAGCGTTTAAGCTTATTGTGTCTCGATCTTGATTTCTCTCTTCTAAGCTGCTTAACTTTATATAAATGAAATGCATATTCATATTTCAGAAATATTTTTTAGTACTTTTTTTTATTTTAATTTTTTCAATTAATGATGGGATGAACTTACATTACTTTTACTTGCAGGAGCACACCGACTAACAATGTTCTTAAAAAGTCGTAAAATGATCATCAGCTTGGTCAGCATCACTGATTATTAGACCTGTAGGTCTTTCTACTCAATTTTTCAAAAGATTTTCCTATTTATTAAATTATTTGTTTATATTAAATTACTATTATAAATACATAAAGCTATAAAAAATAACAATTAGGTTTGATATAGAAAGTTTACCATTGTATTACATTGATATGTAAAAAATAACCCATACTAACATCCTTTTCCAAAATTCTTTATATCGTACTTCAAAAAGAAAAGGAGAAAAAAAAAAGGAAAAGGAAGAAAAAAAGAGAGGAAAGAAAGAGAAAAAAAGAAAAAAAGGAGAAAAAAGAGTGGAAGAGAAGAAAGAAAAGAGGAAAGAAGAAGTAAAGGAGAGGAGGGGAGAAGCGATAAATTTAAAGACATATGCGATGTTATTCCGCATCCGAGGTCCAATTTAATAATTAAAAATAATCCCACGATGATTTCCGTGTAAATAAACCCCAATCTTGGAAATATTGTAGAAATCGGAGGTGTTCGGAAAGATTTTTGTAGCTGTTAGTAATTTGATTCCATTTTCCATGTTAATATCAATTGATTATGATCCCTCAGCAAAGGTCGAATCCAGCACCAAACCCTAGAATAAATTAGTTTCAGTAATAGTTTTTAGAGAAATTAGATAAATGTCAAGGTCACTGGTCTTATAATGAAATGGGAAATTAATAACTAAATGTGCGTATGTGAGACTATGTGTTTTTAACGCAAAAGTGATTTAGAAACGTGATTTAATGCCAAAAACAGTCCGCGAAAGTGAATAAATCAAAATAATTGAGAAAAACGCCAATGGTAACAAAGGTTATGTAAATGCGAAAATTCAACGTCCGATATCTTTGTGGCGCATCGAATTCATGCAAAACGCGTGTAAAGAAAGAATAAGGGAATGCTTTTCTAATTATTGAACATAAAAGTAATTAACTCCGAAAGAAAAAAGCAAAATTACAGAAAACTAGTCAAAAGTTGGGTAAATGAAGAAAAGTACCAAAAGATGGAGGTCCGAAATATTACGAGCTTGGATAAGTTTGAATTTAAAATTAAGAAAATAGCAGGCCATGATTAAAAAACTGATAAATAAGGGTGCAAACCGACGCCAGAGATCTTCCGTATTTAGACCGTGCTGAAATAACGACGGAAATTTAGTGAAAATAGAAAGAGAGGGCGAGACGCGACGTCACAACAAAGATAAACAAATAATTAAAATTTAAAGTGACGTGTAGAAGTTAATTTGAGTTGCACGCAAACAAATAAATGTAAAAAGAAAGTAAAATACAAGTGCACCGAACGAAATAAATAATTTAAATAATAAAAGCAAGAATAATTACACGATCGTTTTTAAAATTTTAAATAAAGTGTTGGGCCACAAACTGTTAAGTATAAGCCGAATGTTGAAAATGTAGACCTAAAGGGCAGCAGTTTGCACAGCATCCAACAGAATCCGGGTTGCTACGGAGTAACCTGCAAAGCGGAATACGGTAGATCACGAAAAGAAAATAATAAGGCACATACCTGTATTGGTGACCAAAGGTTAGTTTTAATTATTGTAGTAGTTTGTAGTTTAGTCTTTAAGTTCATTCCTGTATAAACATTGAGTCGCACACAATAACACCACTTGTTGCACGTCCGAAATACGTATGCGTTGTTTGATAACCACGTGGTCGCTTATGTTCAAAGCGCTGTTGCAAAATTTTAATTTAAAACGCGTAATTTTATTTGATTTTATGTGTGTGAAAATAAAGAATTTGTGTTGTTGGTTACATTGTGGTTTTTAATTACTGGTAACATTGTGAAAGTCAGTTCAGATTTGGTGGTCTAGAAAAAGGAGATAATTATTATTCCGGTATAAAGTACAGAGCATTATTATTAATTTTAAAAATAAAGTTGCACATTCAAAAATTTACTCTGATAAAAAAACCCTGAGATTATCAAAGAGTCATTTATTTAGATGATTTTGAAAGTAAAAATTAAAATAAAAATTTCAAAAACAAAAAAATATTTTTTATAAAGCTCATAACCTCATATCATTGCAATTTGTTATAGCTTGTGTTTGTTATTTATGGTGATAAATCCACATTTGTTGCATTTTTATTACATATTTTATAAATTAGATGGGAGTTTGCGATGGTTACCAAATCGAAAATTTTAACACTCATTTTTCTCACTTTTTCGGACGAATAGAAATTAGTACGTTATAATAAAACAAAACACGTTTTTTTGTCCGATGGTTTACATATTTTACATTATTTCTTTACCCATAACAAATATATGCATTAAAAGCAATAATTTAAAAAAGTAGATATTAAATTTGCACCTTTAAATATTCATTAAAAAATATTTAAATTATCCGGAAGTGCAAAATTAATCTAATTGATCGACACTTAAAATTTTTTATAATTTAATCTATGTCCGAACATAAATTACATTATTTTTATATAACGGCTGTCCTTTGCATTAGTGGATAACACTGAAATTTAACTGAGTTAATTTTTTTTTCTACAAATACTAAATTTAAATTAAAAACATCTAAAAGGTTGTATGATAAAATAAAATTATATAAAATGAAGGTAGAGCTTAATTTGTTTTAGAACGTCATCTGTAACAAAAAGAATTAATTCCGGTTAATCATTATTGTATAGACCCATATACAATGCGTACTAAATAAACAAAATTAATGATGTTTAATGTAGCAAACCGTAAAAAATATTTTTTTTCTATTATTATATTAAATGTATGTAAGCTGAAATTTTGTTGAAGAACTAGCTGACTGTTCCAAGTACGTGTATTTTATTCTGTTAGAAGGTCAATGAAAGAACCTTCAATGATCGACTTTTAAAAGATATATAAGATCTGTAAGTTTTAGTTTTTAAATTAAAGATAAATTAAATTGTTAAACGGTCCTAAGAGTCAAAACTCAAAAGTATTATTATTCTGTAAAAAATTTATATAGATTTGATTGCTGCAACTTCCCATATTTTCTTACACATTTTTAGATTAGAAACATCAAAAATTAACTTAAACATGCCTTCAATAATTGATTTCGCATTTTAAAATAATTTTTCAACTTCTTTATGTAATTTTTAGAAAAAAACAAATTAAGCTTTCACAAAATTTCACCTTTCCGGAAATATTTTATAATTTTTCAGGAATCATTTCCAGTTAATCCTGCTGTGGAAACGTTATTCAAACTATTAAAAAACATAATCAGCCGTTCCCAAATGACGCCCAGTATAAAACACTTTCAAGCTCTGTCAACAATTTCTTACTACAAACAAAATTACTAAATCAAACCAATATTCAAATTAAAAAGCGTGTCCTTTTATACTTTTTTTTTCTAATTCTTTTCTTTTCTACATTTTATTTTAATAATATTTAATAATGCGGGTCACTTGTTCTCAAGTAAATCGTAGATTAAATATTTAGTTAATCCCAAATTTTCAAATTCTCTTGACAACTTATCTAAATTTTGTTTAGCCTATGATTTTAATACATTTAAAAAATGCAATTTTTTTAGTAGTCTCAAGTTATGCATCTCGATTTTTCGGACCACATTATCAAATAAAATTCCCACTTACTTTCTATAAAGGATCACAAATTCTTAGTTACCTAACAACTTCAAATATTTGTTCTTTTAATTTTTAAGTTATTATAAATTCCAACTGTGCATGCATATTTAGTTAAAAAATCTAAATAAAAAATTGTATGCAGAGAGACCCACAATAAGAATTCCTTTCTGTCATGTCTAGTACCGAGGAATAAACAAAGAAATTTTGTTCAACAAATAACATCCAATTTCTTTTTGTTTTTCAATTTTTCAAATTTTGCCAAAAAATCTTGTTTTTACTATAAAGAACGTTTAAAAGAAAATTTGCTAATTTAGTTCAGCAGTTCTAACCAAGAAACTGACCTTTTTTTTTGTTTGTCCCTCGTTATTTTTTTGTAATGTATTCAGTTTATTTTTCTTGTTTCCACATACTATTTGATTGAGCGTTTCTCAAAGTATTCCATTGATCAGAATTCTGCTATAAACTTGAAGATTTTGGACGGGAAGATTCCTCGTTCATAAAGGGTTAAGATTGGTCTACCAGAAGGTGCAGTTTTTGGGATTTTTGAAGTTTGAAAATTTGTGTTTAGTCAATATTTTGGTTCTCTCCTCAGATTTAGTAATTTTGGGAAGTTGTAGAATAGCCACATTTATCGTTATTTATTTATTTAATCGTATAATACATTTTAAATATTGTATTGTGATGTAAGTGTTATGTATGGTGCCCCAGAAGATCAGTATAAATCTGTACAGTGTACATTTTTCGTAATTCTAATTAGACTCGTTGCATAGAGAAAATCTTTCATGAAAAAAAAAACACTTATGGATGGAAAAGCTACGCTATCTTGTTCCTCATCAATGACTAGTTTCATTATTGGTACTGTGAACTGGACGAGTCAGCTTTCATTGAATGATGAAGATTGGAGCTGTGCAGCCTGCGAAACGAGGTAGTGTTGTTAATGAAATAATCTGTCCTCTTTGAAGAGAAAGAGGAAACCAAAATTTCTACATCTTCAATTCTTGAGAAAATTGGAAAACCGAAGCAGACTATCCCTGTCTTAAAACGGATTCCTCAAGGAGCTCGTTTCACAGCTGATAAAAATTAGCCAATATCATGACCGCTTGCGTTATCAATACTGATCTGTTTGGAAAAGACTTATAACATTTGCTTTCTTTGCATTACGTGTCCCCAAGACGAAATGCAAGTCTTTAACTGCTGAAGTAAAGATAAACATAAACCTCTTTTACAGTGTTATTGAATCCAAATTGTCCATTCTAGGAGCAGTAAGATTAGTAACTGACGCCTTAGCTTCAATAAATTCTAATACATTCAGTAAGATGAAAGATATGCACTCACTGCCATAGCAGGTTTTAAATGTTCCTTCTGTTCCAGAAAAGAAAACCTGGGAGTCACCAAGGAGGAGTTTCTAACAGGAATATTAAGCTTTGGAAATGCTTCTTCAGCAGGTATGAATGAGTTACTTCTACAGCATTTGAAGGATTTGATTCTAACGCTACTAGGACTACAGGCACTGAGTTATTACAAACTCTGAGAAGTAAATTGTGACATTGCACTTATTATGTTTGATGCTTTAAATATAAATAGTGGAGGAATTCGCCAAATTGCTGTTGGGTGTACTCTAAGAAAATTGGTTGCAAAATTGTGTTGTAAGACTTATTTAGAATAGATTGGTAATTACCTACGATTATATCAATTAGGGTTTAGAACAAAAGGAGGTTGTGAAGCTGCTGTACATGCTGTTAGGTCTTTTGTGTCACTAAACCAATCAAAGTAAATGTCTTATTAAAGATAAATTTTGCAATGTTTTCATTTACATTGAAAGAGACTTATAGATTTTTGAAGTTCTGGAAAGAATTCCAAAGTTTTACTGCTTTCTTTTATGCTGAGAAAATTATATAATCAACAGTTGTCAACAGGAAGATCCTCTTAATAATTAATGAGTTGGAATCTGAGCTGAATGTGTTTTACTTGGACGTTGTAACTAGTTGTGAAACAGTACTTTGAGATTTTAGAAGATTGTGTAGAAAGCAAAATTTTTAAAATTAAATAATAAAACTCAAAGAAGTGTAAAACCTACTACACTGGGATTCTATTGCAATTTTTGACAGTTTGACAATAATAACATTTGATTCTGGGGTAAAATAAGCTAGATACAAAGCATCATGTGCAAAAGGAATCATGTGCATGGTTAGAAGTTTGGCCTTCAAGGAATCTTGAAGCTTTACTTAATAACAGTACTTTTAGGATTTCTGTAGACCTACGATATGAATGCCGTCTTCAGTACACATGCATCTGCGAAAAACAGATGGATGATATGGGAAGTCATGAGCTATCCTGTATGAAAGTCATAGGAAAATGGGCAAGACATGCCTTTCTGAATGGCATTATCAATAAAGCTCTGGAACCGCAAAGATATCCACAGTTCTAGAACCTGCTGGTCTTAGTCGTGAAGATGAAAAAAGACCTGATGGAATGACTTTAGTTCCTTAGTCCAATGGAAGATATTTTAAAGTGTTAAAAATGGTAGATAACAAGGTATGATTTGGGAAAAGTTTTTAACCAACATTCCAGATGAAGGATTTAACAAATAATGTAAAAAAAAAGACAAAAAGTCAGAAAAGGTTAGATAGTAAATGTCACAAACTGGTCGATCAAACCACCCAATACAGACAATCAATACTTCAAAAGAACGCAAAGCAAACATTTAAATGATGGAGACAAAATAAAAAAAGAACTTTGAAAGATATTAAAAGATTTAATAAAAATGAAGGATAATGTTAAGACTTGAACAGTCAAAATAAAAGGAACATCCAGTTAAACAATTGAAGAAAGGGTTTCAGCTTAAATCCTACGTACTTAACATTTACTAGACTTTCGAGTAAAAATTTTAAATAAAGTTTTAAATGTTAGTGAGGTTAAAGGGAAAAGCACAAAAAAAAAAAAAAAAAAAAAAAAAAAAAAAAAAAAAAAAAAGTGAAGAATTCAATACAGTATAATTATTTTATTTATAATTATAATTTAATTTTTAAAAAGTAAAAAAAAAAAAACTAAAATTCACAATTGATAAAAAGTAATGACAGAAAATAAAATTTATTCTTTCTAAACAACCTTGTCAAATCAAAGGCCAAAAACTTAAAAATAAAATTGTACCATCCTCAGACCCATACACATAGATTACAACAGTAAAATCAGAAACCTTAAATTTTTGAAAGCATTTCTATATATAGAAAGGATCTAGTTAGATAATGAAACTACCTCAAGAATAGATAATTTGGTCATATTGTTATGCAGTTGCAGTAAAGAAGTAAATCTGCAAACAGAGAGGAATGGAAAATATTCACGAAGAAAGTCAAGTTCTATTCCAAAATTTAAATCTGTTGAAAAAGTTTAAAAATATTCCAGCGTGTGCCCACATTTTGTAAACACCCTGAATATGTTAAACACAAAGAAAACGTATTGAGGAATTCTATAAGTGTTATCTAGGATTTTCACATTTTCAATAAAATATAGGTGGTTTCCTTTAAAAACAAGCATTATTTTAACAGTGTGGTTTAAGTTAAAAATTTAATTTAAGTTACATTATTTTTTAAATTTTAGTTTAAAATTATTGTGATTTACACATTAAACTAAGTTAAACAGATTTTTTCCTCAAACGTCAGTAAACTTAAACCTTTACTTGTTAGTTGTTGTCGCTAAAGTTTCTCTAATTTATGCACAACCGGTTGCTATTAGCAGCGGAACCAAAAATACTTTTAATTCCGCTCTGGACAAACGTACAAATGAGTTGTTACAACAGATACTTTTAAAATTGAACGACGAATGCGTCGTTATTAAGCAATATACTTATATTAAATTCATAGTAACTTTTAATTTTTCAGTATGTAAACGACGTTTGAACAGATATAGAATGTTTTATTCGTAGTAAAAGCGAGTTTTTTATGACTCGTCTGTTGTTACCTGATGAACAAAAGCAATACGTAACTGGAACGAAGTACAACA